>JAUMHB010052196.1:0-16240 GCA_032359685.1 Pittosporum tobira
ACTTGCATTCGCACCAATAATTATTATATATACATATATTATGTGTGTCAACAATTATATATATATATATATATATATAGAGAGAGAGAGAGAGAGAGAGAGAGCGTAGAACTAACGAGATAACGCTTGAATCAAGATTCCCATATTTGCCTTGAAAATAACTAGTCTGAAATCGAGTAAATGCAACTCCAACTTTCAAATCTATTTCTTGGCGAGCATCGACAGCCAATGCCTCATCTCTGTTGGGTTCAACAAGGTTGTTCATGGCCTTTGTGATATCTTTTTCAGTTACAGAAGAAAAGCGTGCACGATAAACTCTTCTACCATCATTTAAATGAAATCCGGTGCAGTCAATCACTGAATTGAGATAATTAAAACCAAATTAAATCAATGTTATTATCCCAGCAGCGCATCGTTATAAATTAAATTTCATTTCTGTGCCTACTATTTTAATTTGTTTGTCCGTTTCACTTAAGTTTCCAGGTGAAGTAGAAAGAATTTAATAATAAATAAAATTCAATGAAAAGCCCAATCCCAGTCGTAAAATAACATAAAGAAGGTTACCTTCAAAACATATATTTTCTCCTTCACGATCACAGTCTAGCCATAATACCAAATGTCCACAACCACGAGCTTCTTGACCTAGATGCCTACGAATATGAGCCTTATTTACCCAAAAAAAAAAGAGTCAATGAACATCAGTAACCCACATTCTTGTTTTTTCCTTTTGCTTTTCCATTAAGCATTGTCATATTCAATATGTAGCAGTTTATGTATGACCGTGCTACAGTAACAAATGAAATAGTATGCTAGCTTTGTCAAAAAGAAAAAACAATTATAACCGACACCAAGAAAGTCACACTTTTGGATTTGATTCTGTCTTCAAAACTGGAGCTTGGAAAAGAGTGAGAGGATCCGTTGCCGTCCAATCTTGATAAGCTGATGGAAAATCTACACTAGATTTACAAAAACGAATTTGGAACTAATCAGGGATATTGTAAATGAAATGAAAAATGAGAATATTGTAACTTCACAGCATTATAACTTAAATGAAAAATCCATCTATATTCAGAATTCCATCTCAATATACAAGAATAGTGAAGGAGTACTGCATCAAACATATTGCAAATAGAATGGAAAAATCACATAAATAAACAAATCAATTAGCATTATAAACTTAAAGGACGGAGGGAGGGGTGAAGAAACCTGAAAATGTGTCCAATCACCGATGTCACTTTATAATGTGCCTTGAATCCCAGAAACATCGCTTCAAACTCATGGACCTCAGTACTTCCCCTCCGGCTTGACATCTGCAATATTATGCTTTATAAGACACAGGTATTTTAAGAAATCATTTATAGAAAAACAGCTACTGCATGTATAGAAGATAGAGCTAAAAATAATGAAAGATGGGTGTACTGAACAGAATGAATTATTTCTTGGTAGAAGATGCATTGGCGCTTATCAGGGAAAACTTTTGATACCTTTTCATAGACTTACTCATCAAAAATTAAAATCTGTACTGACCTGCAATTTCTAATTTAAAAGGTAATGCATCTAAGTTCTTAGCCACTCTTGTTTGTAACAGTACTCATGGCTGATACTCTGGATAGTAACTAGTGGTGTCAAACACTTAAACTGCATAGCAGAGCTTGTCAAGCTCGAGCTCGGCCGTTTAACTAAATGAGCTTTTTTATGAATAATTTGAAATATGTAATGTTATCGAGCCCTTAATGAGCCGAGATTTAAATGAGCTCCAGCTCGGTCGTTAAGCTAAAAGAGCTTTTTATCAAGCTCAAGCAGAGCTTTAAACAAGTCGAACTCTAGCTTTAACTAGCCCTCGGCTTGTTTAACACCCCTAATAGTAATACAGTCTTTCATCTTCTTTGAACTTTATATTCTTGTAATGCATGCTCTAATTTACTTTAATCTGCTATTTCTCGGTAAGTCTTTAATTCCTCAAGATTTTATAACATATTCTTGGACCTTAATATGAAGAATACGATTAGTTATGAAGGGCAGTGACTATTGATTCGCTTGGGGCCGTCGGCTATTAGGAGCATTCAGAGGAATTTCTTTGTGGGGATAGTGGGCTGTCCTTTATTTTATTTTATTTTTTCATAATGGGGGATCTGCAGCTACTACCCTTAGGGTACGCACTGGGTAAACCACCGGGGGCACGCAATACTTCACCACTTACATCTTACGCACAACAAGTAATCTCATAGTAAACTATGCGTGAGTACCCCAAGAAATTCATTGCCACTGCGGTGTTTCAAACCCAAGAACTATGCCGCTTTTTATTTATGAACTTTTCTTGGAGCTCACTGCCACTTTTCCAACCCCTTGGAGGGCAGGCTGTGCTTTATTAATGTTTCCATGTCTTTTCCCCTCATTTTCTTTGCTATTTTCTAGTTTACTTTTGGAAGGACTGCTTGTCAAATACATGCTCTGTAACTTCTTCTATCTTTATCAACAAAACGTTTTTCATTTATCCAAAACAAGAAAATTCAAATGGTTAGCAGGGTGGACAGCTACAGAAGTGACTGAGCAGTGGACATGAGATTCTGGAACAGTTAATAGTTACAGCTTTTGCCTAATCAGTGGCATGATACACTGTGTAATTTTGCAGTCCATATAATGCTTCATTCCTTCATCACATCGTCTGTCTACTTTCGAACTTAATTACAAAAAAAAAAAAAATATTTACATTGTGAAGCATGTTATTTTTGTCAGTTGACAATTAGGCTCGAGTTCCAACACTCCAACTCTGACATCTAATCTATGTTTATCATGGTTCATTACATTTATTAATAGTTTCTCCAGTAACTTTATTTTTTTTTTAACAAGGTTAGTACCAGTTTTCAATAGTGTATGGCGATTGTTACTCCCTATGTCCCATAAAAACTGATCATGTTTGACTCTTCATGTCAAATTAACCATTTTAAAAATCAACAATCATACTATTTCTTACAAATATTAGTGGAGGGACTATAAACATAAGAAAGTACATCAATTTTCGTACTAACTTCAATTTTTGTGAGTTCAAAAATTCAAATAATTATTTCATGTCACACTCACCATTTTTACATTTTCTTACAAATAGAAGCGGAGGGGCAACAAACTGGAGGGATTACAAACTAAAGAAACTACACCGAATTTACTACTAACTTCAATGTTAGTTCGTTCAAAAACTCAAACAAATATGCTTAATAAAGGTAGTGTTATCTACCACTCCCCATTTTGCTTCTACACTCCATTTCATAGCTAAATTACATAATTGTCCTTATAGTACAATTAAACAATTCTATATGAGGGACAGTTATATAATTTTGTTCTAGAAAAATGACTATTAGCAAAATGGGGAGTGTAGATAACACATTCTAAAAATAGTAAATTTGATTTGAAAAGTCCAACTATGTCAGTTCTTATGGGAAAGTCCGAGTATTCATTAAAAAACAGTAAAGTAATCCTACTTATAATCTAATAATGCAGTATGTCATGGTCCTCTTCACTTTAATTGAAGTCAATTTGTTGATCAAATTAAGAACTTTCCTTCAACTTAAATTCTCGAAGCAACCAGCCACTAAAACTACAAAACTCAATTTCAATTTCCATGGAAATAATTCAAACTCAGGAGTTTATGCAAGTAGTATCTTCAATGAAATGAAAGAACTAGGGTTTCAATCATATCAAAGTGAAAGGAGCCTACTTGACCGCCGGAAAGCGCGGAGGCAATTGAATGAGCTATGCTAGGCTTCTCTGCTACCTGTACACATACATAGAAAGAAAAATAACGGTTGATTACTTGTTGCCAAACAACCAGAGTTTGAAAATATGACAAGATTTCTCACCATCAGAACCCTCGGGGCCATCTCTGCGATTCGTTTCAGACTTCCAGGTATATGCCACTTGAATACTCCTCCCCCAAGTGGTTTTCTGGTGTATGTGACTCCAGAAAAAGGACAATATTAGCCCGTCTGCTATGAGCCTGTGAGTGTTCCGTTGTATTACGGGCTGATTTGGTTCAGCTTATGTTCGGGTCACACGTGTGGTATTGTTCGGTACAAACAGCTTAAAGCCTCGTAACTAAAATAAGTTATGAATTAAAAATATATTTATAATTATTTTTTTAATTAAATTAAAAAAAAATTATTATATTTAATTTATAATTTTTTTAAAATTAACATGAGCAAACAATTTTGAAATAGTTTATTTTTTAAAAATAAGTTATAATTAATTTCAATAATTAGTTCCAAAATACCGTTGACCCATTTCAGATTAGGAGATAAACGATCGAATCGTGTCCAATATTGACGTACTCATATTCTATTAATATAATTTATCGATTTTGAAATAATGTTTGTGTATGCTTTATTTAAGTATCGAATTAAAACCGAATACAAATCGAGTCTGAATAGTTTGAAATTTTTGAGCGAATATCAATACAAAGAAATGATTTGATAAATCTGAATAATTAATCGAACTTTAAAATGTGCTTATACTTTATCTGTTAATATTTTGAATCTAGCTTTTGACTAATCGAATTTTTGATAAAGGAATCTTAAATCGATCACAAATCATTTAATTATATTTAGAGCCTTATTTCAGATAGTCATATGATCGTAGTTATTACTTCACTATATATATATATATATATATATATATAATTTATATTATGTAAATTTAAAAAAATAAAATTTATATAAAAAGTATGAATTGTATAATTAAATATTTAATTTTATGTTACCAATTATTCAAATAATTGATTTTAATAATATATTTGATATTATTTTTATAATTACAATTTAAATGTTTATAAATAAATAAATCAAATCAACCTAAAAATTTTAAATAATATTATATACTCATTTAACTCAAAAATTTAAAATATATGTCTTGGAGAGAAATGCTGATCCCTCCAACCAATTCAAAATCAAGCCCGCTCAACGTCTACATTTCTCTCTCTTCACTCCTCTCCGCTACCTTGTCTGCAACACCAAACCCTAACTAACTGTCTTCCTCACACTCTCTCGACCATTTTTTCAACCACGATGAAGCACTTTATGCTACCACGAAGTACAAACTTGAGAGATAACCATCCCTGTACGAACACGCCCCCATCATCATCTTCATCGAACCCTAATTCTGTAAAGCAGCAGCGATCGAATCGCAAACTTAAATCGTCTAAAGAGAATGCTCCGCCTGTGGATTTGAATTCAATGTTTGATTCATCAATTTCTCCCTCCGTCGCCGGGAAGCTGTCGCCTGCCGCTGCAAAGTTGAAGATCCCGCTTCCGCCGAGACCTCCCAATCCGCTGAAGCGAAAACTCAATGTCGATTCTATCATCGATAATGGAGCCCCTAGATATTATGATTCTGGAGTCAAGGTGTCTATTTTGTAAAACCCTAACTTTGAAACCCTAATCTTATTTTTGCATAATTACTTGTACGCTTTTATATTTTATGCTGTGTTTGATGTGGTCTTGGGTCATTATTTTTGCATATCACTCAAAAACAGTCTCGACTAAGGGTTTTGTTTGATAGAGTGAAACATTGTGAATTCTAATGTCAAGTCATTTATCCACCAATGTTTTAGGAAAATAAACAATAATGGTAGGATCTTTGTTGATTCTTGTTGTTTCTGCCACATGAATTAGGTAATAGTGCGAATGCGACCCCTAAATAAGGATGAGGAAGGATCAGAGATGATAATTCGGAAATGCTCTGGTGATTCTTTGTCCATTGTTGGTCAGAGATTTACATTTGACTCTGTAGTGGATTTTGAATCGACGCAGGCAAGATTGATTTTATTGGTATACCTTTGATGGTTATTGAATAAGTTTGGGTTAATATGTAGAATCCTTAAAATATATGTTCAATATTGCATTTGCAGCTGGATGTATTCCAACTTGTAGGAGCTCCACTCGTGGAAAATTGTCTTGCGGGGTTTAACAGTTCTGTATTTGCATATGGACAGGTAGCTTCTTGCTCAACATTGTTTCTTTTCCTTCTTCTTTAAAATATAGTTATCAGGCTTTGCATCCACATGTGTACACACACCCACATGGACTTGTAAAATGACTCTGGTGCTACCTATCTGACATTGAATTGATTAGACTGGGAGTGGGAAAACATATACAATATGGGGACCCGCCAATCCGTTGTTGGATGAAAATCTATCAAGTGATCAACAAGGGTTGACCCCCCGTGTTTTTGACAGACTTTTTTCCCGCATAGATGAGGTGATATTCCATTTACTTGCTTTATATTATTGATTTTGTAGAATCCTCATAAGTACTCTTATGCTCATAGTTTTTACTTTATCTAGGAGCAAGATAAGCATGTTGACAAACAACTATTGTATCATTGCCGATGTTCTTTCCTCGAGGTTAAGTGATCTGACCTAGTCCTTTTTATGTAAAATGGACATAGATTCTTTACTCCCGTTAATCTAATTGTACAGTCCCCATTATTTCCTTACAGATTTACAACGAACAAATCATTGATTTATTGGTCCCTAGTCAAAGGAACCTCCAGGTAAAGGGGTTGATTTATTTATTTTTGTTTTGGTTTTTAGGGTGGTTTTATGCCATTGTAGACAATCTTGAGGTTTTACATTGATTTGTTTTTGAAATTTTAAATATTTTCCAGATAAGAGAAGATGTCAAAACTGGTGTCTACGTCGAGAATCTAAGGGAGGAGTCTGTTTGCACAATGAAGGATGTGAATAAACTTTTGATGAAGGTTGGCAAATCTTTTCTGCTTTAGGAAGGAGTATATGAGCAATTTATTTAATTGAGGTTTGTTGCAGAAGACAATGATTAACTTTTTTTGACATTGGGTTTTTAACTTTGCATAAATGATTCAGGGCTTGTCCAACAGGAGGACTGGTGCAACAAGCATAAATGCTGAGAGTTCACGTTCACACAGTGTGTTCACTTGTGTTGTTGAATCACGATGCAAGGTTAGAAATTATAAAACTTGTTTGGAAAGGATATCCGTTAGCAATTCCTAGATTTAGATAATTAGATGATTTTTATTATTTTTTTAATCCCTTCTCCAAAATAAATTGTTTGGTTTGTGGCATGCAAGTTTCTGCAAGATCATAGTAGGCTCACACTACATATGATAGCTGCCGCTTTGCAGCTCTCTTTTCCTTTCCCTCTTTTCTAGCTATATCTATAGATATCCTATACATAGATGAACCTAAATTTTATCTATAATCTCAATTTCACATTGAGTTTGTATGTTTTACTCCTTTTTTTTTCATTTTTCTTTTCTTTTTGGGAACGTAGTGTAATCAATGTTTCAATTTGTATAGAGTGTGGCAGATGGTTTGAGTTGCTTTAAATCAAGTAGAATAAATCTTGTTGATCTTGCTGGGTCGGAAAGACAAAAGCTAACAGGAACAGCTGGGGACCGCTTGAAGGAAGCAGGGAATATTAATCGTTCACTTTCTCAGCTAGGGTAGGGCCTTGCAATGTTTTGTTGCTCAACTATATAGCAGTGGCTAATGGCTATGATGCTTCCTAATTGGTCTTATTTATGGTATATAGGAACTTGATAAACATTCTTGCAGAAGTTTCCCAATCAGGAAAACAAAGGCATATCCCTTACAGGGATTCCAAGTTGACATTCCTATTGCAGGAATCTCTTGGCGGAAACGCAAAACTAGCAATGGTTTGCGCCATTTCTCCGGCACAAAGGTGATATGCAGGACCCACTTCCTATTGCGTGTTCTGTTTCATGTTCTCATTTCTTACTATTTTGAAAACTCACTATGAAAATAAACATGATTTTAATTATGCAGCTGCAAGAGTGAGACTTTGAGTACACTCAGATTCGCCCAACGTGCCAAGGCAATCAAGAATAAGGCAGTTGTTAACGAAGAAGTGCATGATGACATTAATTTCCTCCGAGAAGTGATACGCCAACTTAAGGTTTATTCAGGTTTTTTTTTTTTTTTTTGGGTTGTTTTCTTAAATTTCCAATCAGTAATTCTTAAATCCGAATAGAAGGAAAAACTTTTCTGTGGTCGAACGCATATTACAGGATGAACTATTTCGAATGAAGGAAAAGGGAAACCAGGCAGAACCAAACGGAGACTATTCAGCAGGGTGGAATGCTCGTAGAAGCTTGAATCTTCTGAAATTTAGCCTCAACCGTCCTATGACATTGCCTCATGTTGATGATGATGGTGATGAAGAGATGGAAATAGTTGAACAAGCCGAACAGTTGCTGCTAGCTGGCATTGAAGATTGTAACACAATGGAAGGGAAGAAACTCGGAAGGTTAAAATTGGAAGATTTAAAACTTCTGGGCTCTACAGAAGGACTTCGAAACACATGTGAGAGAAAACTAGTAACTGCATCTAAAGAAGGAATTGGGGAATCTCAGTGTATCACGTCCGGAGTTGATTGTCTCAAAGAACGGGGTTTCGGGAATACTGATATAGATATGGAAGGAGAACTTTTTGAACAGGTTGACAGGCATGAAAGCGAGATAACTTTGACCAATTCAGTCAAAATAAATGAGAACGAAGAAAATTCAAGAAAGTCAATGATGGATATCCCCATTTGTGCACCTTCTAAGTTTAGCATACTGGAAGGCGAGGTGTCCCCTGTTTTAAAGTCTCCCACTCCAAGTGTTTCACCTGTACTATGTAACAGCAGCCGAAAAAGTCTCAGAACTTCATTAACTTCAACCGCTTCACAGAACAATCTTTCTTTTGCAAAGCCATCAAAAAGCATATGTTTAGATACTCGGTCAACTCAAACAATTGAAAATTATAATCGACCAAGTGAACACCTGGCCACTAGTCTCCATCGTGGTCTTGAAATTCTCAATAGTCATCGTCCGAGTTCGGGTTTCAGGCGGTCCTCGTTTAGGTTTTCTTACAGACCGGGGGATATTAAACCGATTTTACAAGCTCTCAAAGTTGATGCGGGTGTCCAAACCGTTTTACAAGATAACGAGGCTGAAAAAGCAGATCCAACAACCTTTCTGTGCAGTAAATGCAAGAATGGAAAATCTCAAGAAGTCAAAGATGATACTGAATGTTCGAATATGCAGTTAGTAAAAGTTGAGGACGGGACCCAGTCAGCTGTGAAGTCAATGAAGCAAGTTCCAAAAGTACGTATGAAGGTTTGAGTAGGATTTTTGTGTGTACTTTCTTTTTATTTTTTCCTGTTCTTACATGTATTTTTAATTTCGTTATTATTTTGCAGGCTGTAGAAAAGGTCTTGGCAGGAGCTATTAGGAGAGAGATGGCATTAGAGGAGTATTGTGCAAAGCAAAATTGGGAAATTATGCAACTCAATCGTCTGGTAGTTTTTTTTTCCTTTCAAAAAAAAAAAAAAAAAAATATATATATATATATATATATATATATATAATAACCACGACATTTTCTTTATCCATCTGACACTGACAATATATGGGCTCTACCAATATCAGGTCCAACAGTACAAACATGAGAGGGAGTGCAACGCCATAATTGGGCAAACACGGGAAGATAAAATTGTTCGTCTTGAGAGCCTGATGGATGGCATTTTAACTACTAAGGATTTTATGGAGGATGAATTATTAATACTGAAAGATGAGAATAGGGTATGAATTTTATATTTATCAAAATGCGAGTATTTTCCAATCCCGAAAATTTATTGTTCTACTTTCTTAAATTTTGCATCTTGTCACACTTTCAGATTTTGAAGGATAAATACGAAAACCATCCAGAACTTTTACGTGCAAAACTTCAATTAAAAAGAGTTCAAGATGAACTGGAAAGTTACAGGAACTTCCACGATATGGGTGAGAGGGATGTACTGGTGGAAGAAATCCAGGACTTACGAGCCCAACTACGATATTATACAGACACTTCACCTAATTCTGTTATAAAACAAAGTCCTGCCCTAGAATTAACCTATTATTCTGATCCTAGCATGGATCCATCATTGGGCCCCATTCCCCAGTCAACTGAAGAGACTGCTGAACAGAAACTAGAAATAGAAAGGATTCGCTGGACCCAAACGGAAAGCAAGTGGATTTCTCTAGCAGAGGAGCTAAAAGCTGAGCTGGAAGCTGGTCGTGTGCTTGCCAAAAAGCAAAAGGAAGAACTAGAAATGGAGAAGAAATGCTCGGAAGAGTTGCAGGTATCGATGCAGATGGCCATGGAGGGCAATGCCCGTATGATCGAACAATATGCGGATCTTCAGGAGAAACATGTTCAACTGCTCGATAGGCATAGGAAGATTCAGGACGGAATAGAAGATGTCAAGAAAGCGGCTGCCAGAGCAGGAGTTAGGGGTGCTGAGTCTAGGTTTATAAATACCCTTGCTGCAGAAATTTCGGGGTTAAAAGTGGAAAGAGAAAAAGAGAGGCGGTATCTTATGGATGAGAATAAAGGTCTTCAGGCTCAATTGAGGGATACTGCTGAAGCAGTACAAGCTGCTGGCGAATTACTTGTTCGGCTTAAAGAAGCAGAAGAAGCTGTTGCTGCTGCCCAGGTGAGTCTGAATTGATTTTATTATTATGTTTTAAAATCATTGTTTGGTGCAACTTATACTCAAATGATTTTGCTAAACGTTGGTATTGCTTTATTCATTTTTTATGTAATTTCAGAACCGAGCTGCAGAAGCTGAGCAAGAATCTGAGAAGGCTTATAAACAGATTGATAAATTGAAAGGGAAGCGTGAAAAAGATGTTAGTGCTTTGAATCAGTTACTTGTGGAGCCCGGCCTGTCCAAAGAAGCAGTAAGACCTCATTATGATGACATGGAAATGGCGAAATATGATGTACAGGAACTGGAAACTATGACTGATCTGGGATGGAAAGATGAGCTTGAGCCATTTTATAATGCCGAAGAGAAGGCAACTAAACTGGCAGAATCCTCTTTGTGGTTCTCCGGGTATGATCGCTGTAACATATAGATACATGATTGTATATAATGACAATCAGCAAACTAATTTTGCATATATATTTTTAAAATATTGATTTATTGTTATCGCAGCAATCTGCCACTTCCGCTGCTACTGCCGCATGAGCTCTTTAAAATCCATCTTCACTGTCACTTTTGTGGGGTATTCATTAAATGGGTCTTGAGACGGTCCGTTAATCGTCAAAGTTCCAAGCTTTTTGTGTGTAATACACATATATTCTATATAGTATATATAGTATCACATTCCATTAGAGCTTTCCTGATCTTCCTCTTGATTCTATAATGAAATAAGAGCACACACTGACACATATGTTCCCTATGCTATTACAGTTAGATGTGTCTTGAGAAACTGGAAACTGGGAAAATGTTAGGTTGCACAAAATCAAGTTTGAGATTGTTTGGTTGGAATGGATAGGGTGGGTCCCAAGGACAAAATACCTAAATTGATGTTTACAATTTCTCTTAGTTTATTTGTTTGGTTTGGGTATCAAGAGGAAAGAGGGGGCAACCTTCTAGTGGACCAGAAGGGTGTTTTGTGGTAATAAAAAAGCTAAAACAGACGATGGACGACTAGTGGTTTCTGTGACAGCCTCCTCAATTTTCTGATTTAGATTAAGTCTATTATATCAAGTCCTTGGAGACCATTAGACAATTTGCTTGTGGCCATTGTCTTCACTGATATGTCTCTCTCCCTACTTGTGGTGCAGCCTTCCCACAAGAGGAATGGTATCAATTATACAGCAGGAAATGTTGTATTTTCTGCGCGCGTGCGGTGCAGCCTTCCTACAAGAGGAATGGTATCAATTATACAGCAGTAAGTGTTGTATTTTGCACACGCGAGCACACATGCACACAAAAAAAAAAAAAAAAAAAACCACACACACAGAGTATGTAAGTATATCGTACAATTTTCTTGAAAAATACCAATAAATGCGCCATCAAAGCGCCACAATGCTCACACGCGTGTGTGCGTTGCTTTAGATTATTTCCATAGATTCTCCATTTCGTCATTTAGTGTGAGTATTGTGGTCCATCATATAAATTACAAAATAGTTTTATACCAAACCAATATATGATAAAAGTTAACACTAAATGTTCATATTTGCAATCTATCTCTAACAATATTGCTATTAGTTGTGTGACCTCTTGGGGCTCTAACACGAATATAGCCGTTCGGAGGCTCTCTAGGCTTTGAATTTTCCTTTGTTTGGTTCTGTTTTCCTTTTCCATTTCCAATTCCTTTAGCAGAAGAGAACCTGCATGAAAAGGGAAAATGGTTAGGTTGCACAGATCTTTGTTTCTTTTCTTTTCTTTTCTTTTTTTGGAACCTTTTTAAAGCATCATTACAATTTATTCTTGGGGCTGGGGTGAACGAGAGTCAACCCCGGGTCCTGAATGAGTCGGGGTGCACCCTTACTATTGAAGCATCACTAAAGCATCTAACTTAAAACTGTAAGTTTGGCTCAACGCAGGTATTTAGCTCATCTTTGACGTTTTGACTTCAAGCCTTAGATACTCGATGTGTGAATGTTTATTTCAACACTTGCCACTGGGACACAAGTCGTTCTCATTAGACCGCACAAGATCAAATTTTTGAGATAGTTTGGTTGGAATGAATAGGGTGTCGGCCCAATCCCTATGCATAATATTCCTATATAAATAAATAAATATTTACAATCTGAAAACCATTTATTTGTTTGGTTTGTATGTCAGAGCGGATAGGGGGCAATCTTCTAGCGGATCATATGGGTGTGTCCATTATATTTTGTGTACGCGCTAAGACAAGGCAAAACAGACAAGTTCTCAAGTAGTTGCTTTGGCAACCTCCTCATTTATCTTCTTCAAATCCCTGGAGACCATAAGACTATTTGCATGTGGCCTTGTCTTCTTTATATATATATATATATATGAGAAATCGGATCTATAATTAGATCTGACCAAAACACTGTAGACTACCGTAATTTTCACCATTCAAAATTCAATATAACGATTTAGATTCGTCACCATTCGCCATTAATATTGGTGGACATCTGTTATTTATTTAGTGGTCGTTTGCAACGAATGTCCACAATTTATTTGACATACGTCCGCCAATAATATTGGCAAACAGTGATGAATTTGAATAAGATTAAGGTGATTCACTACGGTGCCACAAATCCAACCCTGGATCCCTACATTAGAGTCGTCTTCTAGCTTCCAATCACTTAATACATTTTGAAATCTGCTAGTAGCGGATTACGAAAGGAACATTCATGGTAAAATTCGACAACTTGAACGGCTCGAGTATTATAATCTTCTGCCTCAAAATGCTTTGGGAGAGTATGAGGCCTCAGTTCAGGAGCATTTCAATCAAGCCATCAATGTGGAGCACTTACGTTAGATTATGGATTCCGAATTTTGGCAAGTACGAGTTCTCGAAAAGAGAGCTAGACCTGTTTATGAGACTTTAGTAACTTATTTTAATTTTTATCGTTCAAAATGAGACATATATATATATATATGTCTCATCCAAGTACAAAATTGGATAGTTTTTATCGTTTAAAATCTTTATATATATATATATAGGTCTCATCCAGGTACAAAATTAGATAGAAACACTGTTTCATCTAATTCAATATCCACCGTCTATATTTTAATCTTATGGATAGTAGCGGACATTATGTCCGCTACTATTAGTAACGTAAGTTTTCCGTATAAAAAAATCTATTAATAGCAGCGTAGCGGACATTATGTCCACTATTATTAGTAATGTAAGTTTTCCGTATAATAAAATCTACTAATAGCAGCGGATGTCATGAATATTGACATTTAAGATTTACACCTGAACGGTAGATGTTGAGTTATATGACCCAATATTTTTATTCTATTTTGTACCTGGATAAAACCCCTTTATATATATATATATATATATCCCTATTTGTGGTCCACTTTATCCTCCATAGGAAATGAACCAATTATCCAATAGTAAAAATCATATTTTCTCAATATGAATTGTATATATGTATGTATACTGTACAATTTTCGTGAAATATCGACCAATATGTTTTGTTTTCAAGTTGAACTACATAAAGTACTTGAAGAAGTTACAAATACCATGCTTGCAAAACAGTGATTAGCATCAATATGGATTAATTTGGTGAAGTAAAGTATCGATTGACCATTTTTTAAGCACTCGGGGTCACTGGAAAATAATTATTTTATAATCGTTTAAAATAAAATTGTATTAGATTCTTCTTACACAAAAATGCAACGTTTTCTATAAGTTTCACAAATGATCAAATATTATTGACCAATTAAATTCAACAAAGTCGTACGATACAATATTTTTTTTTTTTTTTTTATAGATTTGACAGATGATCAACTCATTACGGCAATCCGATTAATGTGAGGGCAATTCTTGGATGGCTTGAATTCTTTTTCATCAATCAAACAATACAAGGTTGACACCACCTTAAAGATTGAAAAGAGTGCCATCAGTCTTTGATGATGATTTTTACGTGGCTTCAATTTCACCCCAATTAAAGATCAAACACCAACCCAAGTGATAGCCGAATTCTGCTGCTAGCTTGACGTTAAAGAAAGGGACATAAAGTGAAGGAAGGCTATATGACAGCCTGGTATTTGGACCCCCTCTCTCTCCAGCGATAAAATTGATTGTAAACCCCCCCACAAAATCAAACACTTTCCATCAATCTCTCCTAACCATTATGGCACTCTGGACCACCTTGTTGTTCATTATATCCGGAGATATATATCCCATATAGTTTTTTTATGATTATAGTATTTCTGTCTATATATATATATATATATATATGTTGGGACAAAACTAGAATTTTTGAATAGAGGGAGTAGTGCAAAAATTTTTATACTTTCTAAAAATAATGAAGTTGGGTATTTTTTTTTTGTCTTAAAATGATGTATGTTTAAAAAAAAAAAAAAAATTATGGAGATACTTATTTTATTTTTTTTTGTGACTCAAAATCTTTTTATCTCTAAATTTTCTTAATTTTTAGACTTTAGGTGTTTTTGTCATTCTTTTTGGGATGTAGTGAATATGAAAAAAGTTATTAGATAAATAATTAATGTAATTAATTTTAAATAAGCTAATCAAATTATATAGGTAAATATTGTTTTCCTGGAAAGAAAGAGAAATAATTATTGATAAACAAACTATAATATTGGAGATTTTGATCATGTTTAATTTTTATTCAACTTATATGTAACAATTAAGTTAAATTAAAAGATATGATTAGAAATTTACATATTCTATACGAGAATATTCCTAAATTTAGGGAGAAAATATCGGAGATTTAGAGACTATCTAATTTTTTATTTAATTCATTTAGAACACTTAAATTAATTTATAGGAGACTAATAAAAAAAAAACTACGTATACTATATAAGAACAATTTTAAAATCTAGGGGTTGTCACATCTCTCCCTTGTCCCCCCCTCCCTTCTTCCCTGCAACTATGAAATTTTATTATTTTTTATTCAAAAAATAATTAATTTAATCAAAAAATTTTAATTAAATTAATTTTTATAAGACAAATGAAATACATTGTAACTCAAAACACCAGCTGCAAACATATTTAACTGCATCAGACAGTGTTTGGAGTGATTGTTTGGCTTCTATGGGCAAAATCAGCTTCCTGGTCTCCGTCAAAGTCGATCATAAATTATCTTCAACCAATTTCTGGTACAAATTAATGAAATGGTCCATCTCACTGTGTATTTAATATGTTTGGGTACCCTCATCTCATCGCTTTAACATAACCATGTCATTGATTACATTCCAAGGCCCTGTGTACCATATCTGACAATGTTAAGTCAACATCTGACTTCATTTCAACCTTACGACCAAAATAAAATTGAACAAGTTTACTTCAACTTGTACTCGTTGATAAGAACAATCCTAACCATAATTATTAGGTTAAAATATATTTTTGATCTTATATTTTTATTAATTTTAAACATTGAATTTTGAGAAAAATATTTTTTTTAAATTGAATCTCATTGTTCATACATTTTTAAAAATTAAATTTTTCGATCAACGCAAGGTAATTAATTGAACGGAGGAAAAACATAATCGGTATTTTGTATACCAAATCTCCAGCAAATGTTTCTTTTTTGACCTTGTATTTTTTGCAATTTTATACATTGAATCCTAACAATAAAAAAAAATAAATAATAAATAAAATCGAAATTAAAGCTCAAAATATATATAATTTTAGAAATCAAAACTATTAAACAATGATAACTAAAAATATATTGTAAATAAAAATTAATTAAAATTATAAG
>JAUMHB010052207.1:0-16240 GCA_032359685.1 Pittosporum tobira
CTGGGTATTCTCTTTAAGGATGATTTACATTTCTTTAATATATGTAGTTTTATTTGTATTAAAAAAACTAGGGTTACGTTATTTATAAAAAAGGGTTGTGAATGTGATATATTTAATTGGGTGGTAAAATATTTTGTTCTTTGTTTATCCTTGTTGAATTGAATGTTCGATCTGGGTTTTGAACAGAGGTACACCTTTTATGGGTGTCCGACACTTTGAGCAATTATCAAGGTAAGGTCATTTCCTGGAGGTATGGTCCATTTACAGTAACAATGTTCCCCTTTTTTTTCACCAAATATTTGATTTTTACCTTTTTAATGGATCATGACACATGGGATTATTGGTGAATGAAGTTCAATTTACATTATTATAACTCTCTTATTTGCACATTTATTTCTTGGTGGGATATATCTTCTAGACCAGCAGATATACAGGTCCTAATTATGTTTTATCATCAATCTGTTTGCAGGATGGGGAGGGTCAAGCTAAAGATAAAAAGATTGGAAAATACTAGCAGTCGTCAAGTGACCTATTCAAAACGTAGAGGTGGAATCCTTAAGAAAGCTAAAGAACTGTCTATATTATGCGACATAGATATCGTCCTTCTAATGTTTTCTCCAACTGGAAAGCCTACTATATTTGGAGGAGCTCACAGGTAATTTATGATTTGGAAAATTCTTTTTTGACACAAAAATCATCATATTATGTCCCATATTTCTTATTTTATAATTTTTTTAATGATGAATTCATTTTACACTTTCCGACACATTATGCATTTGTTTTATTACATCAGATATTATTGAGTTACACGCTACAGTACTTCCTATGAATTATGATTCTTCATAGAACTCACGTACAGAACAAGAACTGAACGTACAGAAAATTGTGATATGGATTTAATTAAACATTGTGAAAGCTGAATTCTTTAATTTGATTTTATGTAGGAAACCAGTTGTGTATGGACTTACATTAGATTTTTACCTAATAGAGAAAACCAGCTGTTTTTGAATACTAGTTTTTCATGACAAACACCGAGTTTAAATATGATTTGCAATTTATCTTATTATTTTTACCTTTCAGCAACATTGACGAGGTAATTGCAAAGTTCGCTCAACTAACTCCTCAAGAAAGGGGGAAAAGGTACGACGATTCTTGTTTAGAACTTTAATTCGTTTTCTCTGTGTTCTTGCAAAATTTGAACAGCTTTGTGTCTAACATTTTGTGTTTGACTGAACCAGAAAGTTGGAGAGCCTAGAAGTAAGTTTGATGTTAATAACCAACTTTATGTCTTCTTCTCTATTTTTATTTCTAAATAGATGAAAAGTTAAAAATCATCACTTTTTATTTGCTGTTCTTGAGAAATCAGGCTTTGAGGAAAACGTTTAAGAAGCTTGATCATGATGTAAATATACAAGATTTTTTGTGTTCAAGGTACATGGTTATTCTTGTTATTTTCACAAACTTATGTTATACCAATTTCGAAAGATCTAATCTCTTCTTATTTCCCTCCTTGCAGCAATCAATCAGTTGAGGTGCTAACTATTATCTGCACCAAGTTCCTCTACATCTTGACACCTTAAGTACTAATTTTGTTAACAGTTGCAGTGAAATTTATTCTTATCAATAATGTTTCAATTCTTTTGGTACAGGAATTGAGCAACCACACAAATATGTTGCAAGCTGAACTTGCAGAACTGCATAAGAGATTAAGGTGCAATAATTTATTTGTACACAATCAAGTATTAGCCATAATACTTTTATTTTGCGTCAGCTTACCTAGTGTAATGACCAGCTATTTTCAATATTCAGTTTGAGTTAATATTTTCCTATGTTCCTGATGCAGCAGCCTTAATTCCAGTGGTCTCTCAATTATTGTCAGATTTAGTGCATCGCAATAGGGGGCCATGGCCCCACAATATTTTGAAAATTCTTGAGATCTCTTAGAATTTAAGTGTGTTATTAAGCGTAAATGAGACAAAGACAGATTCAATATCATTTTCTGGAATTCCCCATCTAAAAGTATTGTCCATTTTAACTTTGTACAGAGAAGCTAATTAAGTGAATCACTCTGGTAATACTTTCTGTACTTATGGTTATTTGAAAAGTCACAGTAGATAAGTGCATTGATCAAGGGGCATGAAGTGTGTTGTGGTCCTGTGGACTATTCAAATGGAAAATATTCGGGAATTCTTGTCGAATTTAAAAAGGCAGTATTTTTCGGAATCGGAACATCCTACAAAGGAAAGGAGAGGGAATATTTTGAATTATGGTGTTTATCTTTTAAAAGGAATATTTTGAATTATGGTGTTTATCTTTTAAAAAACTTTGATGTCGCCCACCCCCCGGCTCCTCTTCTCTGTCTGTCTTGTCTCTTTTTTTTTTGGACATTGTTTATCGTACTCTAGTCACATACATTTTCTTTATATATCGACTCAAATTTGATACCACATAAGATATGTTGCTGACTTACTGCTACCTATTTCAGCTACTGGAGTAATCCGGATAAGATCAATAACATCGAACATCTTAGGCAGATGGAAGATTCACTAAGGGAATCGCTTAGCCATATTCGAATGCATAAGGTATGCTATTTTCTGTTGGAAATATAACACTAAATGGAGTACTCAAATTGCCTATTGATTTAATATAGTAAGCTTACTTTGTTGGCAAGTAACCCAATATTTAACTCCACTTGACATAATATTATCCTTCTTGAGTACGTTCTTAAAGGACATTAAGTGTATATCTGAATAGGCTGTTTAGTGAACTTGTATGCTAAATAGAAGGATGTTCTTGTTTATCGTCCTTGTCCTCGTCACACATGCTAGGCGTAGGTGTTTCCTTGTCACACATGCTGAGAGTAGGTGGGGATTAATAGTAATTGGTAAATAATGACATTATATTTTCTTATGATTTATCAATTAAGTGGTAATTCTTTCCTACTTGATCCTTCTTCTTGGCAGGAAAACTTTGGAGCTCAGCGCCTCTTGCCGCTAGATTGCAATAACCAGGTAAAAAAGTGTTTGGCTCACGTAGATTCTGTCTCTAGCACACCACGCACACATGCACATGTGAGGTCACAATCTTATATTACAGTTCCAAAATGGGATGCATTTGCCTCTGATGATTGATGGTACACAAGAAGTCCAAACCTTATCATGGCTTCCAGATAATGAAAATCACCTTGTCATACTACCACAAGAGACAAATTATCTGCATTCTAGGTGAGTTGACTCCTTTTAATCAAATTCTAGTTATCTATATATTCCTTTTGCTATTTTACAATGAATTGGATGATAGCTTTCTCTGCAGAGAAACAGAGTGTTCTAGAGACGCCTCCCTTCCGAGCTGTTCTGGTTTATTTGACAGTGGTAAACAAACATCAATTTATAATAATACGGGTCAACCTGATAATGCGAGACAAGAAGGTACCCTGAATCAACTAAGTAGTACAGATCACTTGAAACTACAACTTAGTGAGCAATATCCATTCCATCCCTACAGCAATCTAAGTTTGCCAGATATGGATAAGCTGAGGCCCAATAATGAGCGGGGAACCTTGCAAGGAAACCCTGTAAATTACCACATGAATAGCAATTTTGGAATGCCCAGGTCCATCTATAACAATGTGCATCATACTTGGATCCCTGAATCTGGGACTTGCGCCATTGCCATGTTCAATGAGAACTCATACTCAAAGGTGAGCTTCCCTCTTAACTGTTGCTTGTCTTAACATTCTAGAGTTTTAATCAATCAATAAATCATCAGCTTTTTTCTCCGAATGCATGTGAATCAAATTATGATTATTTGATAGTCTGACTTATTAAACACTGAGCTTGTATCCTGGGCTTTACAAAGAGTCTTGTGATATGTCGCATGAACAGTTCCATTAGAACTAAGAAACTGGAAAAAGAAAAAGATAAGACACAATTCTATCAAGGGAGCCACATGTTTTGGGTTGTTTTATGGCATGATTTGTCACATAAATCATGCCCAATATGTGCTTTGATGTGATTTAGGTGTTTATTTGGCATCTAAATTACATAGCACAGGTGAGACATGATTTAGATGTTCATTTTCAATTTTGTTTTTTCTTGGTTTAAAGTTGCAATGTGTGGCTGAGACATTGATTTGCATAACATCCATATGACTCTCTTGGTTTTGTCCAAAGTATAATTAAAGTTTTTGGTCTGCATTTTTTTAATTTTTTAAAAAAATTTGTTATTATTAAAGGTTGGTGAGAGAGACATAAAACTTAACCTCGACCCTACAAAGAATAGTCGACCCTACAAAGAATAGTCCACACTAACTATTGGAGATATCTTCAATACCGTTGATATTCTGGTTTGTATTAAATACTTAGAAAGTAAGATCAAAGGAGGGCACATTGAAGAGTTAGTCATTTAAGTTCTCAGTCCTTGCACATTTACTCGTTACATAGTTCAGTAAAATGATTCGGTAGCTATTGATATGTTGTTGATGACCAAATTTACTCAAGTGATTGATTAACGATGGGATGATGAAAGTTGGCTTGAATGTAAGAAATACTTGAAAGTATATGGTCTTCAGTTCATTATAATATCTGGATCAGCAACTATTTAATACTCTAATACATAGAACTGCTATCACCCTCTTGATCTTTTGTGTGTCAAAAATAAATGCTACCAAGAGTTCCCTGATGTTCTCTAATTTCTTTATAATTTTTTTAAAAATTTCTATTCGCAGCAGCCAGATCAACTTTAGCCACGGAGAGGTGTTACCTGAGAATTAAACTCATCTGCATCATGTGAACAACCTTGCTTGGACTTTGCATCTTGAAATCTTGCTAAATGTGATGGCGAACTATGTCGTATAATGATTAGGGTTTTACCTATGCAATTTGCTGTGTTCTTTGCCTATTTATATGTAAAACAGGCATTGGTCTCTCTCCTAAATGTGCAACTGTAAACTATATAATACTCTTATAACATAAGTAGTTTAAAGGGTAACTAATGTATAATGTTGTTAGATTATTGCTTTGTTTGTTGCAAGAGATTGTTGAAGTTATTGACATAAAATGATACATACTATATAGCAATCATACTTCCCCTGTACATTAAGGTACAATAAAGCGCAAATTCTCAGGCAAAACTATATATGATGGCTTACAAAACAAAGTAACATAATTTCTTAAATTCATTCTTAAATAGTAACCCATCAAATTCATTCTTAAATAGTAACCCATCAACCCCGGAGTGTTTGGACAATCGTGTTGTGCCACGGGTCAGCCACGTGCTGCAGCAGGTTGTCAAATGGCCCTTTTCCGGTCAGATTGTGTTGAACCACGAACCCCAAGAATGCCAACATTGCCAGTCTCCCTGCAAATTAATAACACCACATTAGTCCAAATATATATATATATACAAATTGTTAGAATTTTGAGTAAATTTTCTTGATTTATACTTGGAATTTTAGTAAATTTTCTTAATTCATTTTATTTCAGAATAATTTAAAAATTATTTGTTAATTAAAATAAATTATGAGTTGTAAAAAAAAATTATTTATTAACCAATTTTTTAAAATAAATTAATAATATTGTTATAAACCTATAACATTTTTATAATTAGCTTTATAAATATTTTAAAGATAATTTATTTTTAAAAATAAGTTATAATATACTAAACTTACCGTTGGCAAGTTCTTTCTCTTTAGCCTCTTCGGTGGGAGCGAAATTGAGGGGGTTGAAGATGCCGCCTGGGTATCCAACCTCGTTGGGGGGCAAACTGTAGTTCTTGAAGATGGGGTCTTGGTTTACGCTTCCTGGGTTCTTGATGTCTTGCCACCTTCTGATTTCTACGTAGTGGAACAAGATGAACTCGATCACGAAAAGGGTCGATGATGATGCAAAGTACTCCGCTTTGCCTGCATCGTACCATTGCGGAGCGTTTATTAGCCCAATCTTTGTGAAAACTTCCGGCAATAGCATTCCGGAAACTCCCAACATCGCCCAACGTCCGTTGACAAGCTCGGCCTGAACGTACCATTTCAAGTTTTCTGGGTCCTCGGCCAGCGCCAGTGGATCAAACCCGTTGTCACCAGGAAGACTAAGATCAATAAAGTAGTCTCCAGTAAATAATTTGTTAAGACATTTGTCATAAAAAAGTATCAGACTATGATTAATAATTTATAAATTCACTCTTAAAGTATACCTTCCATCGAGATAACCGGGTGATGCTAATCCGGGTAACCATTCGCCTTTCTTGGCTTCAACTTTGAATGAGCTAGAAGATGATGATGAAGGGGCCATTGGTTTAACAGAGAATTCTCTGTTTAATTTACCGCAGGAAGATCCGGTGAGGAACCGAGATGGCCGGAAAACGGCGATGGAAGCTTGTGTGGTGACGGCGGCCATCTTTCCTAGCAGAATTTTTGTTACAGTGTGGTCGTTTAAGTCTGCTCAAAATGTATGTTTTGGTTGGCCTTATGTAATTCATTTGGTGTCATTCTTGTGGTTGTGATTGGTGATAAAACTGGACAATTGATTTACTGGATTTTTGGAATTCAACGGCTGTGATTTGTTTCTTGATTTTAAGATTAGCCAATTGGGTACCAATGGTCCTTATCCTTATCTTCCCTCTGTTATCTTCAAATCTATTACATTGGTGCTATTGGTTAAGAAAGTTGTGGGACCCATTGTTTTCCACGTAGGAAGACTTTGTGATGGAATCTTTTGTGCCTAATGAATGCATGGATGGCTCAGCTTCTTTCTTAATAGAGAATATCTAATTGAGACTTGGGCCACAATATATTGTGCCTAAGAGCCTGGCCGAAAAACTTGAACAAGCTGATAGGCTTAGAATAGAGTAAATTTTACTTATCAGTTATATCTAATATTTCAGTTTGCACTTTACTGTTTTAAACATATCAATTTATTCCTTAGAGTTTATATTTTTTGTCCATATGCACCCCTTCAAAAATAATCGTCAAAAATTTCAATGCCGCTTTACATATATGTCTCATGTGATATTTAAGTAAGGGTATAACAGATAAAAAAATAATTTAAAATAATTAAGTAAAAAATATGAGCTCTCAATTAGACTTGGCAAATTTTGGCCCAGGCCCTTGACCTGTCCGGCCCGTCTACTAACTGGGTGGGCTTTAGAAAAAAAATAATGGGCCATTTTGACCTAACCCAAACCGGCTCGCTCAATAATAATAATTATTATTAATTTTTTATAAATAATTTTATATATGGGGTGTGTAATTCTTTGTGTTTATCACTGAGATGTTTGAAATTTTAAGAATATTTTTATAGCACAGATAATTAATCAACTTTAGTTTATTTTAAATTTTATGCTATGTATAAAATTTTAAAATTATACAAAAATATAATTTAAGGCCAATGATTTATTAAAGGGGGATGATGATATTGTGTGTTTGAACACAAAAAAAAAGAAGCTAAGGAATATATATTTTGCCAATGAGGAATAACAATCAAATTTTAACTCTTCACTTTTCCTTCACATAAAGTAATTTTTACAATCCCTTAATTAGTAGCTATGTTTTATGTATTTATGGATTACTAATACCCCATGAGAAGCCTTTCATCATTTTACTTATGTTTAATAACTTTTTGAATTTCAGATTGATATTTAAGAAATTAACTATGATATTGGTTTCTCTTATTTTGTTGCTCTATCTATTTCAAGTGCACAAAATAAAACAAAACAATATTTAAAAAAAAAGGAAAAGATGAAAAGACCGTGGCTTGTCAAACCCACTCTGGGCTGGGTCTGTGTTTACATATATGGACAAAAAAAACTCTGGCCTTTTTGCCTTGGCCTGTTTGGGCCAAGCCGATCCGTTTGTCAAGTTTACTCAATTCTTAATATAAATAATTTTTAAGAAGTTCAATTTCGATTTTAACAATTAATTTTTTTTAATGATTATGTCATTACATACACACCACCTGAGAGATATCTGTGCGATAGCGTTGGAAATTCTGACAAATTTTTTCAAGGTGCTACATATTGACACAAAAATATAAACTCTAAAAAGTAAATTAACACATTTAAAATACTAAGGTGTAAACTAAAATATTAAATATTTTATGAGGTGCAAAATAAAATTTACTCCTTAGAATATTGTTTCTTGATGTTTTAAATAGATAAATACATTTATTGTAATAATGGGCCCAATATAAGCTTCGATTGTTAGTGGGCACACTTTCTACAAATTGTAAATAAATTTTTATTAGAACCAGGATTTCACCACAGATTCTGTTAGGACCAAATAAAGGAAGAATATGCTACAATTATAATAATAACTTTCCAACGGTATTGATAAGAATATTTTATTGTTTATATTTTGATATATTTGACTCTTGATTTTCTGTTACTTGAGTGGTTATTTAAAGTAAAAATGTTAATCATTGTCTTATATTTAGTTTGGATTATTACTCTTTGTTTAGGTTTTATTTTGAAGATTTTTGAGTTTATTTTCGTGCAATTCTGGACTAAGAATGGACAATGGGCAAATCACGACTGAACTATGACAAATCTGGAAATTAAAGGAAGCAAAAACGGACTTGCACCAGCTCTCACAGTTGAATCATGAAAATAAGCAACGTCGTCTTACATATACGCCTTACATAGTGCGTAAGTAATGGTATAACAATATAAATTGAATAGGGGAAGTACATAAAATGAGTTTTGTATTTGCTATAAAGAACTTTAAGATAAAAAAAAAGGTAAACGAATGAATTAATACAATTAGTTTCACATTTTTTTTTAAAGATTCAGTTGAGACCGGATTTAATATACTGATATATCCCATATAACATTTCTTATATGTATAAGTGCTTATATATTAATCATGCAGTTTTGTACCTAATTTTTCATTGCTAAAAAACAAGATTAAGACTGAAATTTAGCAACAGTGTCCAGTCTTCAGTTAGTAGATATCTCCCTTCTCAATAATAAGATATCTCAATAATTGAAATTCTAAGTAAAATTACGGGCGCCCATGGCCTAATGGATAAGGCGTCTGACTTCTAATCAGGCGATTGTGGGTTCGAGTCCCACTGGGCGTGCATTTTTTTAAATTCTATTTTTTTTTTTCCAATCACGAGTTAACTTAAGTTGTATATATATATATATATATATATATATATATATAATTTCGGTCTAATTTGATAATAATTGAAGTTAATATTGAATTTTCTATGATACTTTATTTTTATTCAGATTTATTAACTCAAGGTATGACATTATTTCTATTCTAATTTCGTACTTAAATTTATGATTTCTAGTAAAAATGATATCGCTTTATTTTTATCCACATGTAAACTAAAGAGGCATTTATTTTATTCTAATTCAAAAATAATGTCATGAATTCTAGTAGAAAGGTCTCTTTCCATGTCACATTTGACAGTATGACACCAACTCAGGACAAGAATTAAAAATCAACCTGCTGAAATTTTATTGGAGTAATATTGTAGTAAATAACGTTGCACTCGCACACTAAACTCAAAATTATTGAGGGTATTTGGATAATTATTAGTAACAAAAAACAAGAGCCCTCTGCTTATATTTATTGATTATTATTGTTAGACAGAAATAACAGACAACAAAACTACACCGTTTACAATCTGACTCGTCACTCTAGATGGTTTGACCAAAAGACCCCTTGTGAAATCATAAACAGTACTAGTAACTTAAAACATGCTAAAAAAGATTGACCCAAAATGAAATACCGGCGGGTGGTAAAATTCCCACCACTCCCAATTTCTGCCATTTCTAAAATAGCTCAACAGACATAAGTACTCCAAAATTTATCAAATTTAAAAATGGCACCCTAATAAAGATTCAAGAGCCACTTTAATATGAGCCCTTGTCACTTTTGAGTTGTGTCACAACAATGCCGACACGAATTAAAATTAATAGCGGAAGGTGTCGTACGTTGGTAGCTCTAATTTAGAACTGTCCACCATTGAAGGTTTGACCAAAAGACCAGCCATTGGGAGCAACATTGTTGCAGAACACAGTACGACCATCACTGGTGGTGACCATGAAAGAGAGGCTCTGCCCATCAAGGAAACTATTGCTTTGCCAATTTTGCCCCCAGTTCCTTGACATGGGTTGCCAATCAGTCCCGGAACCTTTTATGGAAACAGCTTGAACGTCACCCGCACCTCCAACATTTGTGATTAGTACCAGGTTGAAGTAAGAGTGGCCGTTCATGGTAAATCTTATGCCTCCCCTCTTCTGGCAGGGTACCCTACAACCCAAAAACAAAATTTCGATAAATCAGAAAAAAAATAAAATAAAAAATAAAAAATATATATATATATATATACTCTCTCCGTTAAAAAAAAAAGATGAATAAAATATGAAAATACATAAATTAAGAAAAATAACTTTTTAGAAGAGATTATATATATTTTTGACAAAATTATCTTTGCAAGTATATTTTATAATACTAAAGAGAGAAAAATAGAGTTTTGATGTAACATAAAGTAAGTATAAGAAAATAATTATAAATTAAAATTGGTAGATTAAGTTATTTTTTTTTAACGATGAAAAAAGTACCTAATTTCATTTTTTTTTTGAACAAAAAGAGTATACTATATATATATATATATATATATATATACACTATTTTAATGGAAGAGAGTGAGTATTATAGTAGTTACGTACCTTCTATATGACACAGGAACAATTCCAGCAGAGTACTGAGCAATTTGTTCAAAGATAGGCTGAGAAAGGTCAAAATGGTGTTGGGGGGGATTACACCAACCCCCTGCATCGTTTGGGAGGGCATTGTTTGGGGGACAGAAATTAGTGGCAGTGACCACAATGGAGCCAGGGCGGCACCACCTTGGGTCATTGGTGCACTTGAGCTCGAAACAAGCTCCACATGTGAAGCCATTGTTGAACAGTGCTGTGCTTAGAGCTGCAGTGTTTGTCCCATACCCTTGGCCGTACAGGTTTCCATACCCACAAGCCCCACCTGCACCAAATTCATTCAAAGACAATTCAACATATATTGTCAATTTTGCAATCTCTTCTATAAATATATATATATATATATATATATATATATATTAATAAAGTCATACTTTTAAACTCAAATTTGCAAAACTCTACTAAATCTTTTGTGAAAACAATTATAATATTTTACATATTGTGAAAGTAGTAATAATCACAAATTTTATAATTTTCAAAATTTACATTAATTATGATAATATTAGATTTTGCAAATTAAGATGACACTCCTTTTCAGAATGAATGAGATAATATACATAAATTCATTGTATACATGCATACATACCCATTGTGCCAGACGCATCACCACCTCCATAGAAAGTGGCATGAGCATCAATCCAACTTCCCTGATCCCCATGAACAAATGACACGAAACAGATATAAACCAACAGAGAAAATCCAAGATTTGACATTTTTTTTTCCTTTTCCTGCGCACAATAGAATGGACTACGTTAGTGATCTTTTTGGCTTTGTAACTAGAATTAACTTACATATTTACTTGCTACGCGGGAAAATGATGATGTGAAAGATGGCCAACCTTTAAAAGAGTTAATGCAGAAGTGTGCAAGTGATGAAGATGGGGAGGGGGTGAGGTGGGAATAAACTGGGCGAAGGGAGGGACAAAATGGGGTTTAAATCTGGGGAGACAAAAAATTCACATAAATGCCCCTTTGCTGAGGTGTGGGGACCTTAATCTGCCAGGTGCAAACGGTTTCTGTAGTGTGTGAGCGACGCGGTTTGGCTTGAAACCAAGTGTGCGTTTGGTAGTGTGTTTGTGGGTGCAAACGGTTCCAATTGCTTTATTCCCTGTGAAAATCCGTTGCTTTACAAGAAAATGTTTTACAGCACGTACAACCAGAATTTCCACCAGAACGATTTTAATGTGTATCCTATCTTTTTTTTTTTTTTTTTTTTGGGTACATTAATATGTATCCTATCAAGATAAGAGAATATGTTCTAAAACTTCGACTTTTGAAAATGCTTTAATATCAAAATGGAACATTATAAAGGCGATGTTTATTTGATAAAAATTTATGAAATAAAAAAAAAAAATTATATTTATAATTGATTAAATGTAAATTTAAAAAATTGAAAGTTTTAACTTAAATTCTACCAAGCAAACTAAAACTCAATTCAAAATCATTATAAAGTTATAGTAGCCTTAGTCAGACCAGATCTATACTTCATAATCCAAATTTGAATTTTTAAGAATCACAGAAGGAGTAACACATTTGCTCACTATAAGTTCAACCCAAAGATCATACTGCAAAGTTGGAAAACTGTGAATACTAACTTTTCTTTAGTAGTTAACACTCCTACTTAATAGTAGCCTTAAACTCCCCCACATATTCGTATATAAGATTATAAGATACTTATTTCATTCCTACTAAATAATTGTCGTTTTAAAAGTTATGCACGCAGATCAAGAAAAATAATTATTGTTTTATTGATTTGAGTAAAACACTTAAAAAGATAGAGAGAAAAAAAGAAAAATATTTAGATCAAAACTTATTGGATAAATGAAAGAGAATAAAATTAAGAAAATCATACTTTGACTTTTATCTTAAAATATGAAAATGATAATTAAATTAAAATATTTTTTTTCTTTAAAAATGCAATTATTTAGGAACTGAGAGATTACCTGATTTTGAAAAAAAAGGCAAAAATCTTTACCAACCAATATTTTGGTTTACGGATCCTAATTTTCTAGAAGTGATGGCCCATGGGGTAGTAGTGGTATAGACATTACTGTATTAGAACTGCAGCAATTTAAAGCGGTGGAATTGGTGGCCGGAATAAAAAAAAAAAAATTGACTCGTTAATTATACTATCGATGTGATAGAGATTTTCTAGGAATTAAACTCCATGGACCGCCACAGAGCTTTGATCATTCAATGTCATCTGTAACTATCTAGAGTGCAGGCAGAGAGAGAAATAAAGAAAGAACGTGGGTGATGTAGGTGGTGACCGACTGAGATCATATGAAACCGCTCTGCTGCTGTAAATTGCTACGCATGCATAGATATTACATTTATGTATACTTACATATTCATCGGAATGTTAACCCAGAATATCTTTATTATCTTATTTAAATATATTTATTGAGATACAGTCTTTCGTAGTAAATATTAAAAAAAAAATTCATTTTATATAATTAAAAAGTTTTCTCCACTTATAGTTAAGTGAATTTATGATGTGATAATGTCTCTTAATGTATCAGTTATATATATATATATATTACGGAGGCAAAATCAGACTCCATAAATTGAGAGTCAATTTATAAATAATATTTTTTATATTAAAAATGTAATAATTTTAATTTTAAAGAACTTATATACAAACTTTTTACACAAAAAATAAATTTTTTAGAAAAATTTAGGAATTTTTCAACCCCATAATTGATCCGTCCATATATATACACACTCAGATATTTAACCAAATACATACATCTCCTAACACATGATGAATTACTCGGATTAATAACTAAATGAACACACTTCCCACGAATGCTATGGCATGCGACGACATTTTTCAAAAATATAATTGAAAATAATATGTGAGTTCACTTTAACGTGTGTTTAGATCAAATGAAACTGAGAAATATCAAAATCCCACTAATTAACTTATTCAAATCAGCATTTCCAAAAAGCTGCAACCTCCATGACGTAGACACATGCCTGAATGCATTCAGACACAGGTATACACGTACGCCATACCTTCCGCTTCATCCTCCATCCTCTCCCATACACATTCTACTTAGTTTTCAGCCAATAATAAATAAAAATTGATCAATAGAATTTAAACTGAATTACAAAGACAGATAATCAAAATTAATGGGTATAAATAATATACATGCCAAGATGATGGTATGAAGATATATTTAGCAGAAGAAAAGTCGATATTGATGGGTATATATGAGGTTGTGTCATTTAGCTAGTGGCAACAACTAGAAATGATTTTGCATGGCAATTTCCTTAGCATATATAATTTTTTTATTCTTTTATTTTGCACGTTAAAAATCCCAAATCATGATAACAAAAGAAAAAACAAACCTGTAATTAATAAACGGTGTCGTATTTCTGCTCAACACAGCTGAGTTATCACTTTCACATCAAACCAAGCCGGTTTCATCTGTACATGCCCAGAAACCATTATGCGAGAAAAGACATACTCCAAAGAAAGAGATCAACCCTAAATTAGGTAGGGAAGGATCAAATAATTTGAGAATGCTAATTAACAATGAAGAATGATTAATTACCGAACTCTGCATCTGATGACGGTTCAGTTAGTTAATTACCACGATGATCGGATTTACTCCATGCATTCAGTAAGATATACTTGTCCAGGTTTTGACTTGGTAATTAACTTTTATTAGTAGTATGATCACCTTCATTAATTAGTCTTTTTCGGCACACTCTACTCTTTCTGACTCCACTCCTTTTGAACACAAGGTTTTAACGTCTTATTATGACTTAGACTTAATTATAGCTATTAACAACCCATTACTAATACAAGTTTTACTTTTTTTACTTTTAAAATGTAAGTTTAATTAAGAATATTAATAGTTAAAATATATAAATAATGGTTACATATATATATATATATACACACACAATTGAATTATTGAATATTAATGGTTAAAATAAATAATATTTGAAGTGAGTGCATAACAAGATTAGTGGACACCCCATCAGAGTAAGTATTACGAATTTGTTAATTCCCCGCTCAAAAATTAAAAATATTTTTATAATAATATCATATTGTTATAGACAATGTTCATTGTGGAATTTTAAACAATACCATTCGCGCACTGTTGTTTGCTAATTGCTAATTGCTAATTCCTTATCGTGGTCCCCACTTACTAATAAACATCCATTTTATGCCCAAATTGTCCCAAATCTAATACCCAATTTTCCGTTTGCCTGCTTCTCTTTCTTCACCTGCAATTTTTATGCTTCCTCCTCCAGAGGACAACGTTACTGTAACAACCGGAGGCAAAAAACTCTATCCATGACCTTGGCAGCTTGGAATTCAACTGTTATTATCGTTGTCTTCCTTGGCTATGATGTTATGCATGACACCACTGACAGTCAAATTGGTAATTTAGTTGGTCATGTTTCGCATTGAAATCATTAATTGTTATCAATATAACTAATTTTATCTTGAGTTAATATCATAAAAAATGTCATAATCTTTTGTTATTATTTTAAAATAAAAATATCATGAATTTAAAAAAAAAAAAAAAAAAAACAAAAGGCAATAAATTATTTCTAAATGATACTAATTTTTTTTTTTATCATCATCAACAAATGAGAGTATTTTTTGATCAAATGGAAGGGAAATAGCAACAAAGTTACAATCTATAAATCTAATAAAAGCTAACAAGCATTAGAGAACTTATAAAAGTAGCACTATAAGAATGCACCTTTCTAATTTATAAAAGAAAGGAAAATTAAACGGGCCTCAAACAAACACCTTTCTAATTTATATTTTTCATCAGTCATGAAGTGCAGCGATATAAGTTGTGAACCCACTGCGCGTATCTATTACCAATGATGTCCACTACTAGATTTCGTCCATGTCCCTGCAAGATTAATGATAGATTTCATTTGTTTGCTTCATTACAAAACAACAGTTGAATTGACTCTTTGGAAACCAACACTTATCCTTAAAACTTTTCAGCTTTCAGTTCCTCCCACTCCGTGAAACTATCATTCAACCAGTACAACTTGTAAGGATAACAAATCCTCCAAACATCTCCAAGAATTTTAGTGAAAATGTCAACTGTTTGTGCAAGTGTGGAGACAAATTGAAGGTGAACTGTTCCATGAGAAATGTGCTGACGAATAAAATGACAATCAGTCTCAATATGCTTAGTCCGCTTGTGAAAAATATCACTGTGAGCAATTTTTAAGGCGCTCTGACTATCAGTATGAAGAACAGTTGCCGAAGAAAGTGATACACTAATATCAGTTAATAACCAACGAAGCCAAATGAGTTCCTCAGTGGCATCACCAAGAGCTCGATAGCTCGATATTCAGATTCAGTAGTGGATTTAGACGTAATGCTCTGATACCATGTAAAATAATATCTCAATAATTTAATATATTATATTATTCTACACTTTATAACGTGGAATGTGTAAGAACCCTGTATTTTTAATATTTTGAAGTACTAAATAAAATTTGGTTTCCGACAAAAAGAATGTCAACGTT
>JAUMHB010052218.1:0-16239 GCA_032359685.1 Pittosporum tobira
TCTTATATACAAACGTTATTTTTATTTTTCATCCGAACAAGGATCCGATGAAGTATTTTAGGGTCGAGAGTACCCCGAGATAAATATGAGGAATAAATTTGGACGGAATAAGTCAAACGACAAATTATCAAATAATGACAATTTTGCCCTTTGAAATTTTGTGTGCATTCATGTTGATTTTTATTAAGGATCCCAAGATGCTTAATTTCATTTCGAGAGTGAGCGAGATATTCTGAAAACGACAGTACTAACGTTAAGTCGTTATTATTATAGGAACGTACGTGAGTGAGGACAGGAAACCGATGATCACAAAATGTGTCAGTTGAAAAACCTAGGAACCGTAATTAAGGCAAGTTTATTATTCTTTAAACTATGTATAAGTTATTGATCACTTATGCATGCCATTTATTTCAGCTGTTAATACGTATGATTTAAATTCCAGTATACGTATTTGCCACGAATGTACAAATTAAATTACTTGTATATTAATTGTTGTTCTTGTTAAATTTCTTGAATGATTATGCATATCTACCATGTATAAACATGCCCTAATATTGAAACGTTATTATTTTCGCATGACTCATGATTATTGGAACTCGAATATTGAACATAAATTTAAAGACCGGTGTACCGGGACCCTACATGGTTAATTCTTGTAGTTGTGACGTATACGACACAAATCGTTAAACTTGACTATGTGTCGAGGATGATGAAATGACTTTGTGTTGAAATGACTTAGTGTCGGACAGAAATGTTAATTAATGTTCAATTATTCAAATATCGCATGCTGAATGGCATGATAGGACATATACTCGTATATCATGCATGCTTTGATGGGATTCATATTAGTTCGTGAATCCAAAGACTACTGTTTTTAATGATTCAAAACCATACCATTTTATCTGTTTGACTGGAAGGATCATTTTATTCAAAATAGAATAATTTTTTGCTGAGCATCTTTCGCTCATTCTTGCTATGTTTTTATAAACTTTCCAGAACAGGTCTAGTGAGACGAATCCTTGAAGGGCAAGAGCAAAGTATAATATTATTAGTTGTTCCTGGATTTGTTTTAGTTTGAAAAATTTGTAACCTAAACATTGTGCGACTTCTGTTCGTACTTATCTGTTATTGTAAGACTTTAACTTTTAATTAAGTTTATACTTCCGCTGTGTAAATTTATTCGTATGAATAATCCTTGTAAGATATAACAGGACGAGTTTGCCTAATATTGGCAACTCAATATGTTGAGATGATATCTGACGACCAAATTTCCACGATAATTCAGAGGTGAAAATTTGGAGGCGTCACATCAAATTAACTTTTAACCAGCGCGTTGCTATTGGAATTATTAGAGTTGCAAAATAAAAATTAGAGTTTACTAAAGAAGAAAAATCAAAATTAGATTTTTTTTTAAAAATACCTTAATAGAAATTTTTCATGTATTATTTTAGAAGTAGATATGTACTATCATAAGAAGTGTCCTAAATTAAAATCTCAAAATGTCCCAAATAATTTATATCATTACTGCTACTATTTTACTGCTGATGGGCTATTTAATGGCGCACCATACCTAACTCATGCGAATACATTTTTACCTAACAGTATTGAAGCCAAAATAAAATAAAAAATAAATTTCAAGTTCTTTTTTTAACACACAGGCAACCCCCCCTTAAAAAAACTGTACTTTATAATTTATGAACTACAAATGGAAAAGAAAAATAACACAAAGTTATCCCTTCGTGACAACTATTAACATTTTGAAGTCGAATGGTAAAATTTAACGTAAATAATATATTTAACTTTTGTGAGTAGGATTATAATTTACTTAAAAAAGTACACCTAGTTAAAGAAATTGATTTGGCGAATTAAATTGTCAAAGCAAAAATGATATAAACATAAAATAGAAGACAACTCAATTTTTTTTTTAGATGAATATCGTTAGGAAATTGAAGCCGAATGGGAGTTGAAAAGACAAAGCAAAGCTTCATAAATCATCTATCTATCTATTTCTATATATTAAGAGTTAAATTTCGCCCTCACTGCACAATTTTCGTTCTGGTTCTAAAAAAGCAAAAATTGATACCTCAGTTGAATCCACCAGACCCGAGTTTAGGTGGTTTTCATGCGACAAATGGAGTTCATGACATGTTTATCAGTGTTTTAATTAGATAATATTGTTGTACTTATTATATATATATATATGATGGGATTCAGAGTTGGATTTAGCTAAAACACTATAATAAACAACTCCAATTTTTATCATTCAAAATTGAATCTAATGATTTAGATTTATCATCGTTCGCCATAAATAACGGAAGACTTCTGCCATTAATAATGACAGACGTCCGTTTTTTATTTAACGGATGTCTGTGAATAATATTGATGGACAATAATAAATCTAAATCGTTTGAATAAAATTTTAAGTGCAACTCTAGATTCTCATAATAATTATATATATATAACAACAGGAAAGAAGAATTGGGATAATCTGATGTGGGGTGAAAGAGAAAAAAATAGATTACTTTTCCAATTAAAACAAATAGGGTTGTTATCCATTCCTTGAGACGTGGAGCAGTTTAATGTCGAGTAGCTTTTTATTTATTTTTTATTTTTTATATATACCGGATTTTCATATTAGGCCAATGAATATATGAAGATAATATATTTAGAGTAAATAATGAAACAGAAATTTGAACAATAGTTGAATGATAAATGTGAAAAAATAATTAATAAATTGTTGAGAAAATATAGAATATTGATATTTGTACACTTTCAAAGACGAAAAGAAAACAAAATCCTATCTAACCAACGCAGCCCAGTGCTTGATAAAAGAAGCAATTTAATTGAATTCCGATTTCAATTCCCTGTTTCAAGAAAACACCACAAACTCAAATTATAATAAAATAAATATAAAAATAAACTACCATTTTCAATATTCATAATCATTAAACCTAAGAGATGAAGGCTGCACCAAAATCAGCATACAACCTCAGTCAAAATTGTGGAAATACAATTTATTTGTGTCTATGAACAAATGAGTGATGAGCTAAAGTTCCACGACTGAATGAATTAGATTAGAGAATACTCAGAAGACGTGTCAACAATAACTTCTTCTTCAAATGTCGTATCGTGACTAAAATTAAAATTCTTGAAAATTAAATTTATTGATTTGAAAAAATAAAATTACGATGGAAATAAAAATTTGGGATATATACTTGAAAAGAGTTCGCATGAGATCGAAATTGTTACAAATGATTGTGGATTTGTGGGGTGAAATTTGCATAATGAAATTAGCGGTTAAAGAGTCCTTATCTTTTAACCGTTTTAAGATTTTTAAGATAGTATATTTTAGAGAAATTGAAATTGACACGTGAATAAATTAAAAACCCTACTCTATACCCTCATCCTTAGAAATAGTATACATAACATATATAATCGGTTTGAGGAAATAAAAATTAGAACAAAATAAATCAAAAGTATAGAATCATATAGATGGCAACTTGACAATCTATTCTTTTTTTTTTTTTTTTTTTTTTTGTGTTGCAAATTTGCAATACATACAATTATAGACGAATATACTGTATATAGGATCTTCGATAATGACTTCATTCTAAACTAAACTATAAATTTTGATATTTTGAAGTCAATTTGAAATACTTTAAAATTAAAATTTATATAAATTCATTTATTTTTAGTCTTTTTTGATACATTTTATTTTAGTTAATACAATTGAGAATATATTTATAAATTATACAAAATATAAAGTTATTTTTTTTGTTTTAAAAACTAAATTTATTCATATTAATGGAGTGTTAAACTTAGAATTTCATAAGTTGACTTTTAAGAGTGAGTCTACACGCATACTTTGTAGTGGACGGCAGTTAATTATCACCATGAGGGAGACGTTCATATCGTAAATGTGAGTCTAAATTTTGGCCCATATAAAGTTGCAAATGCAGGCCCATAGCCCCAGAAAACGTAAAAATATCAGCTAGCCCACTCTCGACTCTACGACACTGTGATCCATATGCTACTCGCTACTGGAAGAAGCAATACCATCAAATTGAAGCTTAAGTTTCGGCTTCTCTAGGGTTTTGTTATCTTCTCCTCCTCCACCTCAACCTCCTCTTCCTCCATTTCATTTCCATAAAAGCTTCAATTCCGCTGCTCAGCTAGGGAAGAAATGGCAGCAGCTCAGTTTACAGCGTCATCAATATCAACAAGGAATCTATTGTTTCCGTCAATTGAAGGAGGTCTTAAACCTTCTTCAAATGTCAGGGTTTCACATTTCAGACAACCTGGTGGTTTAAGTCTCAGGTCCTTCCGTGGTCTCACTGTCAAAGCTGCCAGCGTTGTTGCCCCTAAGGTTACTATAAGTGGAATTAACAATTTTACATGTGGAATTAACAGTTCCCTATTAATTTCCCTGCTTCTCACCCATTTGATTATTCCGTTGTTGATGTCATTTCCGTTGACGTGATTTAATATTTGTAATAAAAAAAAAAATTGGTTTTGTGGAACTTTGGAAGTGTCAAGTTGTGTATTTGCTGAGCTGTTGTATTGAATCGTTGAATGTTTGGCCCTCTTATATTAGCTGGAACCAAGATTTCTGTTGGTATTTTGATTTCTATTGGTATTTTATTCAATTGATTTGACCCGGTGCTCACCGAAAGATAGTGCTAAGGACTCTGGATGCAGGTCTACCATTATAAAAATTGGAAAGCAAAACACAACAAAGCAAAAGAAAATGATTTTACGCATACATTTCCTCAATTCTTTGATACTTGTTAAATTTAGTAATAATTGGGGTTGTCAGATAAGTACATAATATTTGCATTTGCCACATGAGGATTTTGTTCTAACAATTGGACCATGTTTCGGGACTTTGGGTCTCCTGTTTATTGTACTGCCTGTTGACATAATGGACAATGGAGAATGTATAACTTCATGAGCATTTGACTCTGCATCTTTGATCCTTCTTCCTATATAATCAACAGCCTTAAACAGATATTCAGTCACATTAACATGGCACTTTTCGTATACTTTTGTTTTAGGCTGTCCTCCTCACTGTCCTGGCATGCTTCATTTCTCAATTCATGCTGTCATGTTTTCGTTTTTGTGTCATTATCACATAAAATTTGAAACTTACTAAATTGCCTGCTTCTGAACTGCAAAACTGCTATAAAACACAAATTTCAGATTTCCTTTTTACCTGTGCTTTGTAAATATGGTTCTTCTTCTCAGCTTCATATATTGTTCTGTTCTTATAATGTGTCAGTACACTTCACTAAAGCCATTGGGTGATAGAGTGCTGGTTAAGATTAAAACGGTCGAGGAAAAGACTACGGGTGGCATCTTACTGCCATCAACAGCACAATCAAAACCTCAAGGAGGCGAGGTTGTTGCTATCGGAGAGGGTAGGACAGTTGGACAGACCAAAGTGGATGTCAGTGTAGAGGTAACTGTTATTAATCCATCAAAGCTGTTTTTACATCTCTTGGTGATTCATAGTCTAACTTAGTGTAACTATTATGCAGACGGGTACCCAAGTTATGTATTCCAGGTATGCTGGGACCGAGGTGGAGTTTAATGGATCCAATCATCTTATATTGAAGGAGGATGACATTGTTGGAGTTCTTGAAACTGATGATGTCAAGGATATGAAGCCCCTTAATGACAGAGTCCTCATCAAGGTTTATTAGCCCTTTTCTTAATGGAAAATGTGATTATTATATGTTAGTCCACTCCGGTAGTGAAAGATTTAGTTACAGCTATTGCTATGGTGGTGTGTAGGTGAATGGACGAAATATTGCTTCAAGGATTTAAAAAACAGTGTTGATATAGGAATTAATGTTTACGTTAAACCATAAACAGTAACTACCCTTTCATGCCTTTTCATATCATCAATTGGAGGATTAATGTTACTAGTCTAATAGGCACACCCAAAATGGGTGTGCAAATTATGAAATGGTGGCAGATAGAGATTGCAGTTAAAATTTATGATGCAAATATGAGAAAGAAAAATAAGATTTAAAAAAAAAAAAACTTTTTTGTTTTTTTTATTTTTTAAAGAATGCAAACACCCTTGAGGCTTCACCAAAAGGTGGTTTCTTAATGGTCTCCCTCTTTATGTATAAGAAGATATCCTTGCTCTAAATTCTGTTCTCAAAATAATTCCTCAAGTTGGAGAAAACAGAACCTGGCTAATAGGATGACTTTGCTATTTTTTTATAATTATAATTTGAAAACAGGTTGCGGTGGCTGAGGAGAAGACATCTGGAGGTTTGTTGCTTACTGAGGCAAGCAAAGAGAAACCCTCCATCGGAACAGTAAGTCATACCACTCCGGCCAATCTTTTTTTTTTTTTTCCCTCTCTCTCTCTCTCTCTCTCTCTCTCTCTCTATATCCTTTTTCGCAATTATTAACTTTGGTCACTTGAATTTGTAAATGACAGGTGGTTGCTGTTGGACCTGGTCCTCTAGATGAAGAAGGGAAGAGAAAATCTCTTTCAATTTCCACAGGAAACACTGTGATGTACTCCAAATATGCAGGGAATGACTTCAAAGGTGCCGATGGTTCAGATTACATCGCTCTACGGGCGTCTGATGTAATGGCGGTGCTGTCATAATTTTCTACCCAGTGTTCTCTAATTTTCCGGCCACCATTTGAAATGAATCTTGAGGAGATTGATGTAATAACACCTTAAATATAATTTTGTAATTTCTGAGTTTGTAGTTTATCCTCTCTCTGTTCTAAAAAGAACTCTGTTCTAAAAAGAACGAGCGGATGTTATTTTTATCTTTAAAATAAATAATTTAATTTAATATTTTTAATTTATAATTATTTTTTTTAATTTTATATTATATTAAAAAAAAATTCTGTTTCAATTATTATAAAATATATTTATAAGAATTATTTTATTAAAAAAATATATATATTTTTAAAAAATATATATTTTATATTTTATTTATTATTTTTCAAACGGAGCGAGTATTTAGTAATAGTCCTTCGACATTCTGGCTTTTACTTTTGTTCTCATTATTCCACATTGTTTATTATGCTCTGACTTTATTGGGTAAAATTTGGAGGGTTTGTATTTTTATAATAAAATATGTTACTTAACGGCAGAAGTATAATCAGTAGTCGGTCACTAATATTTTTTTGGTATGCTCCTAATAGTTTTGCCTATGGAAGAATTTTGAATTCATAATTTTTTTTATTTAAAGAGTTTTATCATTCTAGTTAACAATTAAACAATGATAATTGATATACTCAATTTATTTTAAATTAATAATTAATTAAATTTTGTACACAGATTAAGACTGATAAAAAATATTAGTGTCAGTTTAATTTTTTAATTTTTTTCATAAAAAATTGTGAAGAAGAAAAAAAAAATAATTTTATTAAATTTATAAAAAAATAGAAAATTTAAAAATAATATAATAAAATAATTATTATATTACTCTAAAAAATTATAAATAATAATTATTTTAAAATAAATTTTTAGAGAGATTATTATTTTGTAATTTAGAGAGTATTTTTCTGTGGGAATAACAATATTTGGTTTACTAGTTTAATTAATTTACAAAAAAAAAAAAAAAAAAAAGAGTTTATTAATGAAGATTTAGACATTTCTGGTTTTATTTCTTCTTCCGGAGAGTGCCATCATCACTCAGCAGGTAATCAATCGTCCTTCAATCTCTTTAATAGGGGTAAATATCATAACTCTGAACTATAATCGTTTCAATTGAATTGATATCTCCAGAAAGATATTTCTCAAATCATCTCATTTTCCCCTATGAAACTACGGCATTACTAATTTCAAAGTAATTATTGGGTTAATTAACAGTATTTCGGATGGAATCAAACGATGAAGTAGTAGAAATTGATCAATTGGAGAGGAGTTTATTGGTTTATGGAGCCCACGACGAACCGATTCTATACTCAGCTTCATTTGAAGATGCGGAGGAGAATTTCGTCAAGTATCAAACGGTTCGGTGGGTTCTCTATTCGTTGCTTCTGATTTTGGCTTGGGGGATTGGTTTGTTAATGTTGATATACTTGCCTGTGAGGAGATATGTATTGCGTAAAGACATTCGATCCAGGGAGCTCTATGTTACCCCTAGTGCCATTGTCTACAAAGTAAACTAACACCCTCTTGTTTTAAGTTTTTATTTTGTATATTTTAGTGGAATTGTGATTGCATTTAGGATATTTTAGTAGTTATTGGCTTGTTGATTAGAATGCTATGACAATTGAACATAAATGTAAGATTCTTGGGAAGGAGGTTAGGCTCAGACTTTCAAGATGTTAGTTGTGCATTGACCCTTAACACCATTGGGCATTTGATGAATTGGCATTGTCACTCCCTACGTTCCTAAAAAAGGAGTACCGTTTGACAAATTTGTGAATGTGTATGATAAATTTTCATTCCATGTTTATCGCTAGAGTAAGTAAATGTTTAAGTAAAATAGTGATGGAATGATAAATGTAATTGGCACAACAAACCTGAGGACATTGTGTCATTTTATTCTATCTCTAATCAAAATGTTACTCTTTTTGTGGAATAAAAAATCTCGAGTCTTGCTTCAAGCGAACAATGCCTAATGTTATGATTATTTCGAATTGGATGGTTCTAGTGGAATAAATTATGTTCAAGGAATCGACTTTATGTTCTGAAGTAACCAAAATATTGTCTGCTTGATTACCTGTTAATCAAGCTTAGGCGATATTAACTCATTTGATGTGGGGGATTCTGATACTTGATAGATTTAGGAGATTATGGCTGAGTTATGAACATAATTTGTGATTTATCATTCTGACTTCTGTCATAGGTTACAAAGCCAGTTCCATTTCCCTGTTTTGGTGTTTTGACAAAAGAAAAGCATGTATTGTTGCATTCAGTTGCTGATGTTGTAATTGAGCAAGGTAAGAAGTGTTGTAAATTCTATTCACAAGCCTTAGTTACATAATCTAGCTTCTGTGTCCTCTTTCCTCTCATTTTGAGATTGGTTTTCTTTTCATTTGTTTTTGTGTTGAAACTTTTTAGCAGAAGGTATTTCAGGCAGATATTTCTACCTTGAAGTTGCTTATATACCTGAAAGTGTGATGTTACATAATCTAGCTTCTGTATCCTATTTCCTCTCATTTTCAGATTGGTTTCTTTTTATTTTTTTTGTGCTGAAACTTGTTAGAAGAAGGTATTTGTGGTAGATATTTCTACCTTGAAGTTGCTTATACACCAGAAAGTGTGATGTTACATTTCATTAGTGAGGGCTGGGTTATATTTTTCACCACCAAAACAAATCTTGAACCCTATTTCTGTTTAATTTCTAAATACCCATTTCCGCTAACTACATTCCACCCTCACCACGAAATCTTTGGGGAACATCACTGTCTAAAACTTCCCTGACAGGTTATTACCTAGATTGGGTTTGCCTGATGCAGGATAATGATAACCGGTAGGTGGATTTGATGAAAGACTTTCTGCTTTAATTACTCAGTGCTCACTGTTTATTGCTGTGTCTCATATTCATTTTCTCGACTACCTTGGCTTATAATATTGCATCAAGTGGTGCCTACGAAAACATCATTGATCTTTCATATCTTAATTTAAGTGATGGTTTTCATCACTTAATTATATTGCAGCCTTCTACAAGTCCACGTTGATTGGTAAATGCTTGTCCTAGTAACATGAGAAATAAGTTTATGAGCCTTCAAATCATGGCCCCATGTTTTACTTTTGACTTCTGTGTCTTTCTCCTTTTGGTGTATATATTTTTATGAACCTCCATTTTCTTTTTTTTTTTTGGATTCACTTTTCGCCTACCCCAACTGGTTTGTGATAAAAGCCATAGTTGAGTTGAGCCCTTACATCACATTTATGTAGTTGATATTGGGAAAAATTGTCACAGGGTATTTGCAGTCTCTGTTTGCTCTCTACTCTATTAGAATAGAAAATGTTGGTGTAAGAAAGTCACGTAGTGATGATGTTCAAATCAAAGGCATTGCAAATCCCCAGGCTTTCAGGAAGGTATTCTCTATTAGTATATTTTGATCTAATGGCCTTCTGTTTGAAGGACATGCTTTACGGACATGTATGCTCATGCTTTTTCCAGGCTGTTCTAACACGCCTTTCAAATATGAGAAGCGAGACCTTTTCTAGCCAAGGTTCCACCACTGACGATTTTCCTTGTCTGAAAACCAATCAGTTACCAGCTCCTTCGGTATGCCAAAAAGCTATTAGAAGCATCAGATGTTGGCACACTTTAAATTTTCCTTGTAATATTGTGCTTCAACTTCTTCTATCCTAGAATACACTCCATTCGCTCCTCAAAATGAGTCCCTTTTTTATTTTGAAACTCAATCCTTAAAATCCTAAACTTTGAAATTAATGAGTTCATCTAATTTTACTATTTTAGTCAAAACAATCATAAATGTTGTAAACTATCCTAAAGGTTTTACTCATTAAATCATTTGTTGCTTTCATCCTATAGTGAATGAAATCAATTTGAAATTTTATGATTTCGTGAATTGACTCTTAAAATTCGATAAGTGACTTATTTTGTGGAACGAAGGAAGTACATTATTGTGTTGCTTATACTTGCTGGCACAGCAACCTGAAAAGGACAAATTTTATTTTAAACTTCTACGCGTTTTATATTTTGTGGTTTTGGGAAAAGCATTGTTGTTGAGCAAAAATCTCTCAGTTTGTTCCAATATTTTGTCACTTGCAGATGTACCCCTCAAAATCTACCCGATGCTATCCTTTTTCTCATCATGGGGATTTAATAATACTACAAAAACTAGAGGAAGTCGACAGTTCGGTAAAGGTAAAAAGCAATTTAAAATTATTCTTTACTAGGGAAATGGGGAGGCATACTGTTCCTTACTAATGGTGTCTGGTGCATGCTGCAGAGAGTTCAAACTTTGATCGAGCAACAACAACCTCAGGCATCAGAAGTTCAGAACCTATAGATTGAGGTGATTGGATTGTTGATGCATAACAAACTAACTAGTCTATTGTGTATTTCTTTTCTTTTCTTTCCTTTTCGAAATACAAGCACACACATTATATTAGGTCATAGTAGGAGTTTGCAAATTGGGACCCACAATCTGGGGGTAGTCCTCCCCTTGTGTATTTCTATTCTTAAGCAGTCGAGTTGCTAATATCTATATTGTTATAGACATTTATATGGCAGAGATACCATATTCATTGAAATTTGAGAGCAAACCTCCTGATGCATCACTAGGGTTGCTTCATCATTACTCTGTGCTACCTAGAGCCTGAAGTTTCTAAACATCTGGGTTTCCAATTTAATTTTAGTGCCTTTAGGGTTGGAATAGTCTAACGTGTGTCAACGCAGGCCATCTGACATTATTACGATTTTATTTTAACTTACTGCGATATTATGTGTGTCACACTGGCATGGTTTTCCACACATTTATAGTTGCTTATATGAGTTCAAGTGAGCTGGCTTTGTATGTTACTACCTCCGTTCAAAAATTAGAGATACTTATTCATTTTCAGTACATGCCAAAATTAGAGATTGGTTTCTATTTTAGTACCATAAAACGTCATGATGTTCTTACTTTATCATTTTATTGTAAATATACACTAAATTTTACACCATCTCTAAAAAATAATTGTTCTAGAAACACATCCTGTTATGTAATTATTTTCTTAAGGTATTTTTAATTTGGATCGGAGGGAGTATCTTTCTAGACATTCAGGATTATGATTTAAGTTCAACAAACTATCAAAGCTTCACTATTCAACTGCATTTGTTTACGTTACTTCTGGGAAAGAGAGGATTTCACATGTCGCTATCTATTTTGCTCTCAACTCGTTGACCCATTTTCTTAAACAGTTGTTATCCAAATCAGTTTCTGCATACAGAGTATTACATGAATGTTCCTTGTGTTGTTACAGCACATGACAAGAGGACATGCTTCACATAAAGGTTTCATAAATACCAAAGGAGGTTTGAAAAATTTATTGGAGGTGGTCCTGATGTCCTGTTATCGGAGGAGGATCGCACAAAATTCTGAAAGGTGGTTTTGCTGTCCCATTCCAGATGTGGTTTTTCTTATATAGTCCAAGCTATCAAAGTATTGCATTCGAAAATCAAGACATTGACCTATTTCTGGCTCCACCTGGAAATTAATGGTACCTTTCCTACCATGTTAACCTTCTTTCATAAGGAAATGTGGATGTCCCTCCTACAAAAAGCTATGCAAAATATTTAGAGCATTTATTATTTCTTTTTCTCCCTCAATGTTTGATTGATCAGTAATCTTCTTGTCGAAATGAATTATATTATTATGTTTTAAAAAAATCAAATAGTTCATGGGATGTGGTCTTGATAACAAAGCATAATTTCTTTCTATTTGTGCTTTAGTTATTTCTGTGTGAAAGTAATGGTCTAGTGATTTACATTGCAATGGATATAAGTGGTATTTACATTGCAATGGATATAAGTGCTTCATTTGACGACAGAGGTGTATCCTGATCCGAGAGTTTTTAGAATTTGGGAAGTTTGAGAGATGTCATTTTTAAACCATTATGGGAATATATTTGATTTTTCTTCGCTGTTTAAATTATTATATATTTAATTTATTGAAATTGAACTGACCTGCTGAGGAGGTTAGAAATTTATTGAGGAAGAAAAGGTAGTTGAGAAAGAAAGGGTAGTTGTAGTTGTATGTATGAAGGTCCCTGTCATTCATATATTTGTAATGTCTTTGAGGTTATGGTCTTATTGTGGGCAGGTATTGTTTGTGTGGAGTATATTCAGGAATCTGTTGGGAGCGATGGAGTTTAGCTTACCAATTTTTGACTTTTTGTCAAACTTTTTGGGACTCTTTTTACAAAACTATTCCCATGTAATTGTTCATTTTGAATTTCGATTTTCGATGGATAAAGCCAATTTAAAAATTCACTTATTCCCCTCAAACAACGCACCACAAATAAAACATGTAATATAACATGTTTTCACATTAAACATCAAAACACTCTTTTGTACATGATTACTACCCTTGTCCGTCTCATAAAACATATTAGGCCAATAACTGGCACGGACTTTTAATTTTTTAGTCTCACGCATTAAGGTTACTTATTTCTTTTTTTTTTTCTGTGGGCTAAAATAAAATTTTGAAACATATTATTCAATTGGATACATAAAGTGTTTTTTTATTTTTTTCTTTTGCGAGTCAAGTATATATAGTAGTTTTATAATGAAAATTGAGTGAATTAATTTTGTTCGTAATTTTATAACAGTATAAGATATAAAAGAATGGCGACATAGTAAATTTTAAATTATTTTTTGTTTTTTCTAGTTTTTCATATTTGTAATATTTTCAGGATATTCAATTGACACAACAAATTTTAAAGAATTTTTCGGATATTTTCTTCCTTCTTGATCCTATTTAAATTTGGTCAGAATTGTGAAAAGTTAAGTAACTAACAGATAAAAAATAGTGATTTTCATTTTATTCAAAATAAAAATTGCAAAATATTTTCCTTCTTGAGTATTTACTACATTGACAAAATTTGAGTTTTGATAAATAATTTTTGAATCACTGCAAATTTAAAAAAAAAAAACAATAACAATAACAATAACAATAACAATATCAATCTACACATTTATGTTAAGCACAAATTTTTTATTTTATTGTCTAAATGTCAAGCATGAGCTTTAAAATGAAGTGGACCGACTCTTTCTAATTTAATATAGAAAATTGGACCAAGATGAAAATTGTGCAATAAGGACAAAATTTGTCTCTTAATATATAGAAATAGAGGAGTATAATTTAATATGTTTTAACTTCTAACGATTGTGTACAAATTTTAAAATGCAAAAAAATTACATTAGAATAATATATTTGTATAATATTTAAAACATAACTCGATGTATAAGATATGAATATATTTAATTACATAAATATAAACAACATATTTTTCATGTATTTCAAGCTATGAGATTGCAAGACCGTCAAAATATGTTGTAAAATTTTTAAAACAAATGTAGTATTATATGGTAATATAATTTAGAAAAATTGACAAATTTATCTTTGAACGTAATTTTTTTATTTATTTTGGTTTCTTTTCCTTTTTATAATTTCCAAACAACAAATAGACTATATATAAATTTTAATACTGTTGATCAGGTGCGGTACACGGGTGAAGCGAATAGAGTGTGGTCTCACACTTTAATTTTGTAGTCGGAAATTGTGTTTTAAAATTTGTTAGGCAAATTTAAACATTACAAAGATGTCCTAATATTTAAATATAAAATAATTAAATTTAAGTGATAATTAAATTATTATTTAGTTAAAATAATTTAAATGATAAAATATTATGTGGTGCCTAATCCTCTCTCAGTCTTAATTTAATTGCAATTTTTTTTTGACGTCCCAATATTATTACTTTTTTTTTTTTGAAAAAATTGATAATGCAAATTGTATAAATTACATTTATTTTATCAAATACTACCTCCATCCCAATATGATTGTAATATTTTTTTTGTACATCCAATATGATTGCAACACTTTTTTTTTTAGAAAATTTAATAATACAAATTGTCTAACTTATTCTTATTTTATCAAATACTCTAATATTATAATTCACTACTTGAAGCATTACTTTTACATTATGGTTCATCAATTTAGTCATTTTTCCGCTATCTAAAATTATTAAATAACATTATGACCCACTATTTTAACAATTACTCTACTATCTATAATTATAATACCATAAGACTAGTTTAGATTTATCTTTTATAGTAAAACATACTCTTTTTTAAGTTTCTTAATATTTTCATTTGTTGTAATTGTATTGGGACGGAAGGAGTATAACTCACTATTTTAACAACTATAATATTATGGTATATTATTTCAATAATTACTCTAATATCTAAAATTATAATACCAATATTATGTATCGCTACTTCAATCATACGAGCTTTAAACAAGTTGAGCATTCGTTTAAAATTCAAATTCAACTTGTTTAAGTTTCGATTAGAGCTCAACTTGATAACATGAAATATTTTAAAATTATTTATAAAAAATTTGAGTTTAACTCAATAAAAATTTGATAAAAAACTAATTTAGAAAAAACGAACTGAGGTCGAACTTGAAAAAAAAATTATTTATCTAAACAAGTTGAGTTTGGACTTAAACTCGATGTTTTCAACTCAACTCATTTAGTATCTCTATAATTAAATTAAAATAATTTTTTAATAAACAAACACATTTTATAAGATCATTAGAAAGTCAATCGTTATGATTAAATTATGACGGAGCGAGTAGCAAGTAATCATATCTAAGAGAAATTTGTGGGAGCGAAACAGAGAGTCTGGTACGGTATTAGACTTTAATTTGATACTCTCCATTAAAAGGTCTCTTAATTAACTTTCTGGTAGCTTTCCTTTTTCATCTTCTGGTATTCTTTTTTTTTTTTTTTTCATATCATTCCGTGCATGTTTAATATAGTTTATTTTAAAATAATTTAAAATATATTTATTAATTATAATAAATTAAAAAATAAAAAATATATATATTAACCAATTTTTTTAAAAAAAATTAACAATATAAATTATATTTAACTTATAAAAAATTTAAATTAATAAAAATAATTTATTTTTAAAATAATTTATTTTTTAAAAATAAATTATAATTAATTTCAATACTAAAAAACAAGCAGGCCTTGCTTTTCTTGGTGAAGCAGCAGCACACTCTGTGATTTGACTCTAGTGTTTCTTGAGTTATTGCTGCGACCTTTTTCTTTTTAAGTACCCTATTTATTTTTCTGTACCCGAGAATTGGCCTGCCTACTAGACTTTTATCTCCCCCGTTCAGCGTTTTTAAAATATTGTATTATTGTTTTTAATCGACGATACTCCTCTCAAATATTATAAAAAATTACATAATATTTTAAAATATTTTTAAAATATATCTTAAACCTTGTGCTAAATAACTGTAAAAGTATATTATGAAAATTATGGAACAGAAGGAATGCAATACATAATGATATAAGTGGAAGTGATTTAATTACTTTGTAAGAGTATATAATTATTTAATTTATCAGATATTATTTAATTTATTAGATCTTATAAATTAAATATTTAGAATATGTAATACTTTGTACTTCTCGCATATTATCACGATATTCATATTTTATTAACGAAAACAATATGAAATCTATTTTGATATTATTTTAGAATTTCATGAATTAATTTT
>JAUMHB010052229.1:1419-16239 GCA_032359685.1 Pittosporum tobira
ACTTCAATATCATTTATTTTTGGAACTAAATTTCATTTTCTGGGAATTCTTTATCAAAACCTAAAATTCAACATAATGGCTTTCGCACAATAAGATAGAATATGTTAGCACGCATGGCTAGAGGCTGGAAGAGCTAAAGGTCGACATTTTACTTGTATAGTAGACACAACAAAATTAAGAAGAGAATACAGGGAAACTTAATGCGGCTAAGTCGCAAAATATATCAATTTTCCAAACCCCGTCGAAAGAAATGTCATAATCATTCTTAGTACAAATTTATGAAGTCGAAGAAATTATGTGGTTCTTCTTAGTACCACATTTACAAGTTTAAGGAAGGAATCACACAAAACCTCATGTGCAAATCCTAAACAAACACAATCTTGCAATCATTTGAGCGCTTTGGGAACGCCAAAATTTGACATCTAGCACTGGATACCATGTCCCCCTTTGATTTTGTTTTACCAAAGCCAATTTCCAAACTCTCCAATACCTTGCAATTCTTCAAGAAAAACTCTACAAAATTCAGTTCTGCAAGTCGCCCTTCAAATTCTTTTATAACAATTACCTTTAGTTGTTGCGTAAAACAAATAGGCATATAATCTGGTGGACTCACTTGGAGCTCATTTTCATCAATGCTTCCTAGACCCTGAAAGGGAGAAAAGCAACCAGTCATAATTATTTAACAATAAATTAGAGGAGACTCTGACATAAGTATATATTCATTACTTAGATCATTAGACTCACCTCTGGGAAACAAAGATACTCCAGATAAATTGTGCTGCAAATAAACTTGAACAGGAACTTCCAGCTTTGAAGCTCGCCAACAGAAAGCGCTAAATGAGTCAACACATCAAACTCAGGTAATTTGTAGCATTCAGCATTGCTAAGAATCTGCACAAAAGAAAAGTAACAAATTATAGGGTTCATACGAAATTCACCAAATATACATAAAAAAAATTTAGTCAAATTAAAAAAAAAAAATTCGAGATAACTTACTTTAATTGTTGTGCTACTTAAGTACAAGAACTTGACTTCATCTGCTGCTTGTAGCATTTTCATGATGCTACTACCAAGATTAAATGGATCAAGGCCAGCATATATCTGACCAACATCAAGGTTTGCTTTTGAAATTGAAGATCCGACCTTCAGAAGGTATTCTGACACATGATCTTCAATATTGAGCAATTCCAGATTAGGGGCATCAATTATCACCTGGTTCTTCCCACCTATCATACTAGATGTATACGATCCATATCGTATGCTCAAGGCTTTCAGTGTTTGTTTATTGATATTAAGCGTAGACAACCCATCTGAAAGCTTTCTGATCATAAACAAGTTTTCAAGCTTCGGACAACCGGATAAAAACTTATCAAATGCAAGTTGACTACTATAATGAAGATAGGAGAGTTCTAATGTCTTGAGCTTTGGCAAACAAACTGTATCAGGAAGAGTGAGTAGAACTATTGCGCCAACTACTCTCAGGGTAACTAGAGTGTCACAACTAAAAAGGGATGGAGGCAATGGGATACCATGAAAATGCACAAGCCAGGCAACACAGAGGTCTTGAACATGGTGTTGTATTGCTGTACGTATCCAAGATATTATGTGAGATGGCTCATAATAATGTGAACAAATGAGCATAAATTTTTCGATATCTGACTGCCAACGCCGAGCAAGTACTTTGTCCACGAAGTTCACAAAACATTCGTTACGAGTTGGTTTATTCAATCGGTCACTTCTTCTTGGTCGAAAAACCATTCTATCATCAAAGAAAAAATTGGGGCTAAATTTCCAAAGGCCCTTCCAGTTTTTTGATAAAATTTCAGTTCCAACTGAATATTTTGTTGGAAGAAGGGAGAGAATGTGACAACGAACTCCATCTGGGAGATTGTCGATTGTATGTTCGATATTGCCATTCTTGATTGTTGGTTTTTCACGTTTTGATCGCGATGAAGCCATGAGCAATGTGGCACTTCACAACCTGCACTCATAGAGATATGCAAATCAAAATATATACTAGCATCAAAGGAAATCAATGTATATACAAGCAAACTCTAATCGGTGAAATATTCATGAAAAGATCAGTCATTTGTCAAATACATGCTTCTCCTAGCTATTTATTACATTTATTTGTATACAAATAGAACTTGCTTAAATACACTTTAAACCTTTTAACTTTTTAATTTTAGAAGGTGAATTGTGAAAAAAATATTGATAGCTTAAACCCAAACGTTCAATTATTTTGAGAACTTAAGCATTCTGATGATGGAAAACTACTAAACATGCTTCCTACATATAAACCCTCTTCCCTCCGGTATAAAGGTTAAGTTCGTTTATAATCCTTCTAGTTGATTCTCCTAGAATCCTTCTTTGTTTCACCAACTTAGGCATGCATGAGAGCAGAAAAAAGGTAAAAACACCACCATATGTCCTTTTGGTTGGTTGAAGGATGGTCCCTGTTTCAAAACAACAATGAAGAAAGATTCTGATTTTAACAAAATTAGGCATCAACAATTGGCGCTAGAAGAAGACCATTTTATTGTCAAAACCTACGACTGAATGTCATCGTAGGCCCCTGTGGCTACTAAAGGCGCAAATGAAGGGCTAAATTGTATATCTGACCATCTAAGTTGCCAAACAGTGTCAATGTGTCCACTTAACTTTTAAAAGTAACACATCTGTCCATCCAACTTGTTAATTTGAGTCAACTGTTATTTTTTGTTGATTTTTTGTCCTGAGACAATCACATGAATGACATGTATAATACTTTTAAGGATTAAATAGGAACAACAATGCTTATCTCTTTATTTATGTATTATTTTTGTGCCCATTTTACCCTTCAAAATACTGCACATGTCACTCACATGATTGTTCAAGGACAAAAAGTCAATAAAAACTAGCAATTGACTCAAATTAAAAATTGGGTGGACAGATGTGTTACTTTTAAAAGTTAAGTAGGTACATTGACACTGCATGACAACTTAAATGGTCAGATATGCAATTTAGCCCAAATGAAGTCACCCCAACGATCCATAAGTCTTATTAAAAAATTAATACAAATCCCAATAAGTCGACTACCCCCAAGGGTGATCTAAATAGACAAAATCTAAAAAGAACCATGGTGGAAACTAGTACCAAATCCATCAATAGCAATGGCCAATCCTACTGCCATTCGTAGGAGCCTCCAAGACTCATGAAGAGTCTAACGCATAAGAAACCATTAAGCTCATATATCCAGAAGAAAAAGTTTAGGCGTCTGCCTGAAACTACTGGAATGAAAAAAAGATGTATATGCATATCTCCGAGAAGGATATCTAGCAGCAAGCCTTGGGACGAGATCGATCACCAGGCCAATAGAAATCTAAGGAAACAATAGGTTCCAACAAGTACGAGAGATCACATTGAAGAGGGAGGAGAAATCCGTGAAGGTGGCTGAGGATTTCACCAACCACAAGGCTGAGAGGTAATCTGACCTCAATCTTACGAAGGAATTGTACAAGCATGCCTTGAAGATAGAGCGGATGGAGGGCTTATTTGAGGCTTTAAGTGTCACATGAGGAACATCGGCAGGAAGCATTGATATGTCTTCAGTTCAGGCTTCCACCGAGATTGCTGAAGACTTGGAGATGGAACTTCTAAGATTCCGTCTTCCCAAGATATCAGGGATGCCACTGATAAGTGTTTATTTAATATATTATTTTATGTTTATTTCTCTTGATTTATCATTAAGTTTGCATGAATTTGGCCTTAAACAAATAATCAATCCAAGGGAATAGATGTGTTTTGTTTTTATTGGGCTTGTTTGACAGAGAATTGGGCTTAAAAAGACCTATTTTGGACGAAAATCGAGTTTTGGACGAATCCCTGACGATCAATAATTACCAGAAATCGAAGCAGGAAGCAAACCAAGAATCAAGAGAGGCTTATGACCATCCTTACAGCCGTAAGGTGGTGGCTTACGGCCGTGGAAAAGGTTGTAAGTTGGCCCGTATGATTTGTCGCGATTTCTATTGACTTTTTCGATAGGCTTTGACTTATGCGACTTTTCACTTTTCCAATGCGTTTTGACACAGACCAAGACAACAAACCTAATTGGAGTCAAATTGTGCGAAGTCCTATGATTAAAAAGCTATATAAACCCCCTTCTAACTCAGACTTTGAAAAGTTGTCACAATTTAATTATTCTTGCCGACTTCTTAATGGATTTTTCTATATTTTCTATTGAGCTCAAGGAGGCGGAGACCGAAAGGCTGTCAACAAAGTATTCATGCTGACTTCTTAATTGGTTTTTCTATATTTTTCATTGTTTTCTGTAATTTAATTATGTTTTAGATACTTTTGTACTGAGATTAGATGAATCCTACCCATGAGTAATTAAAATTTATCATTTTTTATCATGCTTTTTATGAGTTTATTTTTTGCAAGTTATGTATTATGGATTTGATGCTTCTAAATAATCAGCTACTATTTAGATGATCTTTTGTCACATAGTTTAAGGACCGAGATATTATGAATAGTGAGTGCAAAAATTAATACATAACTGTAAATTAAACTTTGTTAGAGATAGTTCAAGGTGGTTTATACAGTTTTGGTAGTAATTACACCTTAGGTTAATGAATCAGAAAATTTTCAAAGAACTTAATACTTTTTAATTTATTTAAATTTCAGATGGAGATTGTGGAACTGATAATTGAATTAGGGATGCTATAACTAGAGATAGAATAGTAATCTAAAAATGGAAAATTATACTGTCACAACATAATAAATTCCATAACTTGGATGATAAATCGATTGGTTTGATTATGAATGGGTAGGTGAAATCGAAATCTTAACATTCTTTCTTATTTTGTTAAAAATCCTAATTTAGATTTATTTAGTAATTAATTTAGTAGATTAATTACATAAAAATCTAATCTTTATTAGTTGGTTAGATAAGTGAATAATTATCTAAGTGGTACATAATTAGTAAATTATAATTCTCCATGGGATCGATATCTTTTATACTATAATTTGATTGGTGTACACTTGTACTGAATCCCGATCACATTTTTTGCTCTGTTGTCGGGGATCGAACCCGGGTCACCTAGGTGATAGCTTCCCAAGATATCAAGGATGCCACTCCCTCGAAGGAGCATTTTCCCAAGCACATTCAAGAGGGCCTAGATCATTGTGGGAGTTTGGCATTCCTTGTATATATGTTGATGACGCATTATAGTGTCTTATGCGGGTGGGTAAAATACTAGTTATCTATTGTTGATTTATATGTTCCTTGTTAGTTTCCACAATGTAAAGGCTTGCCTCGAGCCTCGGAGATGATCATGGGGTACCACACAATCTTGTGAACTCTAAGGTTATGACAAGTGGTATCATAGCAAAACTCAATCCATGTGTTCAATCAAGCCATGAGGGTGGAGGTACTCAAACACATAGGAAGATCAAGTGTTTTAAAGAGAAAAAGGCTCAAACGTGGAGGCCTTAACGAATGAGAGGTACCTTCCATTATACTTGGGTGAACATGTGCATTGAGAGATCTTGGGCAGATTGTGCCAACGAAGAGTTCATGGGGAACCTCAATGCAGAGATGGCGATTGATGATTAGTTCTAGTTATCCTGTCCTGACTAGTTACTCGATCAGCTTCTTCAGCTACCAACATTTGTTAGTCTCATGACCATTCTCTCTATAGAACTAGTATACATACTTAGTCTTATTGTTTTCTAACCAGGTACTTGGTATTTTCAGGTACCTTAAAATTATGGTGATCTCTGATGATAGCCAAGATTTTTGATCACGCTATGTATTTAAATGAGTAAACTTGATATCATATATTCTCTTTTTACTTGAGCATGAGCCCAATGACTTATTGAAGCTCTTACTCTTGTACTTAATTTTCAATAACTTTTCCTCTTTTCATTCCTTTTAATCACTACATTGTTTGTTATTATTCTAGAACCTTTTAAGTACTTATATAATTTTTTGTTGTTGTCAACCTCAATTTTCTTATCAATTCGGCCGAAAAGATCCTCAATGTCTACTAAGTCAATTCCTATAAAGAAGCCAATAAGATCATTCTCTCATGATTTATTTATTCCTTTTCAAAGAAAATTGATGGTTTGTGATTCATCTAGGTTCACTATTAACACTATACGTATCGGAAAAAGGGGCTCTATGTCACCCTGTTTAATATCGGATAGAAAACCATCAATTTTTGTAAGTCGTCTATTTCTTTTAAAACTTTCTAAGTACAAGGTATATAACTTATCAATGTTTCCAATAATCTCGGGTTTCAGATTTTCAGCCATTTTTGTGTTGTTCCCCTCCATGTTATAATGAACAATATAGACACAGTAGGACATCTATGCCTATGGTGTCTCATCCCTCTTTTATAGTTACATATTTGATCCTCGAGATTAGTTGACGCATCATAGAATCTTGCATTAAGCTTATATAGCCTTCCATGCAGTTTCACCTATAAAAGCTAGTCTTTATTATTTTTAGTGACATTAGACACTATGCCCAATTGTTTCTAAACGTTTTCATTGGTGAAGTTTCTTATCTATACATCGTTAGTTCTATGACATTTTCGAGGCTCGAGATATGGAGTTGAGCCCTAAAAAAATCCTCTTCCTGAAGAGGTCACGCCAAGGACTTTTGCTTCTCTCGGGGTTGTTAATCGCCTCAGAGATCATTAAATATTCTTCAACTTGCTAATTCATGTATCAACTTTTCTCCTTTTCTCTAGAAGCATATGGAATTTATCTTCTATCCATGTGCCTTCCTACCTATTCTTAAGATAATCTTGAGCATCTGTATTTCTGTTGATTGTACATGTTCGGGCCTTAGGCCTCTAACATAAGGATTTAGTCGTTTAGTGGATACTGACTTCTCCTTATGGCTAGGGAAATTTGCCCATTATCTGCTTTGCTAAGTCTAATTATGCTCCATGTAGGCCAGTAGGGAGTCTTGAGGTAGCCTGGGGGCATTTAGGGTGTCGTCAATCACGGTGAGTCAGGGTTTGACCATATTAGCTAAGGAATGGTCTGGAAAACCTAGGTTAGCTTGATGATTCAAAGGTTTTTCCTATATATTATGCTAGTTATTGATGTTTAGTTTTATTGTTGTCCTAATTACATTGATCCATGCCGTGATGCCCCAGGTTCTACCAACAAAACAATGGAGTACAAGACGTTACTACCCCCATATTCCCACTTTGATGTAAGTAACTGTGGAAGAAGAATAAACGCAATGAACAAGTTTAAGGTTGCAAAGAACATATCGATTTAGCTTATTCTCGTAAGGTTTATATAGATTTTAGCTTATTGGTTACTTGGGGAATCCTTATGAGGCAGTGGCCGACTCAATCTCTTTTAGATACGTAAAAACTCTAATTGATGTGTAATAGGATCATATATGTGAGATGATAGCAAACACCAATGAGCTTAATCTCAGTTTGGGTTATATTCAGCTGCTTTAGGGTTTGACCAAGGAAGAAAAACATTCTCTAGCCTAAGCCCAGATGTAAAGCCCAACCTGGGTCCTCGGTGGTCTAAGGCCCAATATGCAGTATCACTTTTAAAACTGTAACATAGATGTGTCCAAAAATTAATAATTTTTTTTATAACATCATAAGTGCCCTCAATCTATACAATCTTTTGGTGCGTACGGAGAATTTCTTATATTAAGGTACCTATATAGAGTTTTGAACTCATGACCTCTACCACATCAAGACAAATACCATAATGCTCACAACCAATTTTTTTTTTTTACAATGACTTAATGATTTTTAAATATATTATTATCACCATTGTAAATTATTATATTTTTTATTTTGGTAGATGCTTACCAATTTATTGATAAAAATTAAAAATATGAAACAATTGTGGATATATATATATAAAAGGCTGTACAAAAACAGCCCAAACCCAATGTATTGCCCAAACTAAAAGGAATCGAACTGATTCAAACGTCTAAACATAACTGAACTAACTTATTAGCTTGCTTTATATAATAAACCTAATGAAATGATCGGCACCAAACCGAACGAACTTATATACAGGCTTATAGTTGATAAATGGATCCATCTGAATATTGTTGAAGAAAAATAGGAAGTTAAATTGCTCATTTAGGTGGGAACTAGTAAGATTTCTCATTATTGAAACAAAGGCATCATGGACAAATATGTGATCTGTAAATCATTTAAGTCTAAAAGACCCATAATGAAATAATTAAACACTTGATTCTTGACCCACTTAAAAGTCCAGACTATGTAAAGTTCAGCAAATTGTATAAAGTTCTAGAACCGACATAAAATTGACAATATAAGCCGAAACTGATAAACCAAATACCCGAAACTGAGCATGACAAATGGTTGACTTTGGTTTTGATTACCTCCAAATTGACATGATCGGTTTTTGTGATTTTTTTTAACCATAAACCGACCAAAATTGACTATGTGTAGCCCTAGATGTATATAAACTTAATCCCAGATAAATTGATAAAGTAAACGCAAACTAACAAAATTCACCATATCGTAAATAATAATTATTTAAATTTGAATATTACGACACCTGCAAAAAATTCTTGAAATTATGAACAATCCCACAAATCTTGTAAAATTATCCTAGTATGAATTTGAATTTTACTACAAAAATCTTGCAAAATTATTATAACTACTATTTCACCATTGTGAACAACCCTTACACCACCGTGAACTATTTTGGCTTTGGTAACACATAATTGCAATTTCTATCATCATTCAAAGAAAATCATTTGAAACCACAATCAACTTTAATGAACAATATTGCTTTACCATCTCCCAATGATTGACATGATCCACCTACAACATTATTAAGTAAACATGAAGCAATGTTTTTCCCAAGGTAGACTTTTCTTACAACATGATAATCTAACCTCAACGGACTCAGGTCTTTAGTGAATACCAAATCCTATCTTTAGTACCAAAAGATTCTACAACCTCACACATCCACATCAACCATCATGGATATTAATCTCTTCATATGGACTCGTGTATGAAACCACTATCTGGACTACAAAAAGCCAAAGGCGGAAGCAATAATCAAATAGAGAAAAGTGAAATCACTAGTCACCATAGATTATCTAAACTGGATCCAAGGCCTATAGGAGCGAGACAACTCTTAGATTAATAAAATAGTTTAAGAACCCTTAATGAATATAAAACCTAATCAGCAGCTTTGAGGGACCAAAACCCCTCATCAATCACCACGGAGATTACTCCTTAAGCATGGACCTGTGGATGCCAAAACCACTATCTGGACCATGAAAAGGTAAAGAAGGAGAGCGAAACTTGAAACTTAATACTAAAGGGAAAAAAAACAAGTTTAAAATGGATAAGAAAGTTAAAAAAAAATAATCAATAAAAAAAAAGTAAAATCGAAAGATTTAAAGCACTAATGAAGAAAAATAAACATGAAAGCTTATGAGGGATATTTCTCTAGAGAGAAACCCCCTTCCTAATTCAGGCGCTCACTACAAATTTCGATCAAAACTTTTGATATAGAGTATTTAATAATGGATTAAAATATGAAATAAAAATGCAAAAGTACAAAAGTTTATTTTAATCAACACAATAACTCCATGCGTATAAGTTGGCATATCATAACCAATAGTGTGCAAATACAATGTTACACACATCAAGTCAACCCTCGAAATAACTCAAATGTAAAATTAAAATAAATGAAAGAAATATAATTCCACATTGTATTTAATTCATTTATATGCACGAAAAATGGAAAACAATCTAATCTCCCAAGATTTAGAACCATAAACATGCTTAAAAATTTTACCAACTAAGATCACTCGTTAAATTCAAATTCTCGTAAGTGAAAAGTAAGATCTTGTTAATAAATGGTAGATTAGATATAAAATTAAATTTTTAATTCATTTGGAAAAAGATATTTACCTTAGGTGTGAGTATTCCAGTGGAAGTGATGATGTTTAGAGATCGATCACCTTCATTGCCACTAAGAAGAGAAATGTATAGGTAGAAGTTTTGGGAATAGTTTATCTAGGATTAAATATTTCAAAGATAAGTAGATTATGACCCCGTGCAAGTAATGGGCCGACCTTGTTGTGTGTGTCTTGGGGGTGAGGTGTTCGAAATGTATAGGTAGAATAGTTTATCGAGGATTAAATATTTCGAAGATAAGTGGATTATAACCCCGTGCAAGTAATGGGCCGGCCTTCTTGTGTGTGTCTTGGGGGTGACGTGTTCTTCTAATTTTTGGATCATATTTTTATGTGTGTTGGGCTAGACTCACACTTGTAATATATGCAATCTGATTTTCAGAACTGCTACCTTCAATCTACGGGCTCTAAAAAAGAAGAACTATGTGCTCGAAAATGGGTCTTGGGTTGGGCTTGCACCAACCTGAAGTCCCAGTCCATTTTACAACACTGAGCTATTAGTTTTAAACCTAAGGCGACAGATTTAACCTTGTCTACTATCAAATAATCTTCCCTCTATAATTGGTAATACAATCCCATAAGCCATCATAAAATACTATAAATCTTCCCATTTGTTTCAAAGAAATGCAAATAAGGCATCGACAAAAATTCAACATTGACAATGGTGAGAACCATGAGCTTTCACTGCAAAAGCTCTCAAACAAAGATTACTAACATAATGGGAGTCGTCATATTATGTTACAGAAAATAAGAAAATCACAAAAAAATCAACCAAAGAATTTATAATTTGGGACATAGTTACGAATTGGGAGATCATTAATATTGGCACCCAATTTGCCCAGGAAAACTAAGTGTCATATCATTATTGCCTACTGTGATATCCTAAAATTGTATAATTAAAGTAAATATGTACATTTCATCTCGTTTGTCTATAACGTATAAGAAATATTATACTTAGATATATCAAATGGGGAAACAGACCTCGCCGTTGTAACCGGAATGTCAAAATTAGCCAAGAAATGCATTTTCGTTAAAAATGGGTCTTAGAGATTTAAAGTCAAACCACACGTAGCCCTAAAGTTGACATTCTAAGAACTCATATTTAGAAGCCTCTTTTCACAAAAACGACCCTGCCAATGTGTCTGGAACGTCAAAATTAGTTGAAAAAAGTGTATTCGTTTGTCAAAATCGGACAAAGAAATAACAAAATATCAAAAGACAAAATATTTGACCAAGGTGGGTCCAATTTGACTCGGGTGGGGCCCAAACCCATCTCAGCCCTCACCTAACCCGACTCCTCCTTCACTAGTTTAGTTTTTTGCTGTCAAATTTGCATAATTTTGGAGCTATGACTCACCAAATTGAAGCCTCTAACTCATTATACATATTGAAACGAAACTATTGACATCTCATATCATTAAAATAGTTTGAAATTTAGAGAGAAATCATAGAGAGAAATTGAGCAAAAATTCACTAAAACCCGAATTTGATTTTGTCGAATTGGTAGGTAATTGAGCTTGTAAATTCAATTAAAAATCATGTTAATTATCTATGCATCATTTAGAAGGCATTCATAGTTTCAATTTTGAGTTTTGAGTTCAAATTGATAGAAGCCCGTTTTATTAGTTTGATGGGTTAAGTTGCAGTTATGAAATCTGTTGATTTAAGATGCATTGTGTCAAATTGATAGTACCAAAAGATTTATATTGTTATTTATACCTGATTAAAGCTTTAAAGCATCAATTTTGGTGAAGTTTTGATCACTGTTAAAGTTTTTGAAGCTCCGGTATCTATGGAGTTTTCTGGCGACTTTTCCTAAAATATTTGCCTCTTTTTAAATGATTTTTGGTTGGAAAATGAATTAAATCAAGTGATCTATCTATTGGTATATATAATTTGTCATTTGAGCATTATTTGGTAGCTCAATTTTGAGCATAAACCTGCCATTGCCAAGCTGTCCAGTGAGGAAGATGATAAATAGTAATTCTGGAAATTTCAGATTTTTTGTATTTTATTAAACCTAAAATATTTCTTGTAAATTGTATAGAAAATTATTTACTGAGAATCTGGAAAAGTGTAAAACATGAAAGTTGTTCCAAACAATTAAATAATTTTATAAAAATATTGAAAAAATATTTTGAAGCAGAAAATATGTAGTTTCACAGGTTGCATGTGTTACGATTGTGAGATTTTTAATGTATGATTGATAGATTATTTTACCTTGAAAGTTGATATGGAACTACTTGAATATTTATAGAAAATGGTAAAAATATAAAAATATATTTTGGCTATGTATTAAAAATATTTTCACGATGTGGCAGGTATAAGGGTTAAATAGTCGTTTCACTTGTTTTCTTATTGCACATAGGAGCATTTTAGACATCCTATGATTCATTCTACGTTATTATAAACCTCTTTGTGATACAATACTATATTGGTTGTATTGTAGATTTTTAAGTAGTAGATCCTAACGCCGGTAATTAGGCTAGAAAGTGATCGGTTTTGGTATAGCTAGTTGTGGAAGCCGAACATAAGGCAAGATTTCTTGATTCCTATTATTATTCTTGGAATTTAATATCTTATTTCATTTAATTCATTATCATTCTATGATCCTATTCTTCGTAGAACTTGCTGGTATTCTAGTTCTGAAACCAGACTTTGTTGTGGTCCAAGGAAATTCTTAGACTTAGTTTATTGACTTCAGTAGTGGTTATTGATCATGTTCACCTTAATTTGGGACATGAGCATTGATGATGGTTTAACATAATTCTTGAACCTTTCATTATTCATATTGAACACTTGTTGATCCAATGAAATTCTTGGACTACTTATTATTTATTGTGGGATAATGTTGAGTATGCCCCTTTATTTTGGGCATTAATTTTAGAGATCTTATTATTTGGATTCCTTGGAACAGGGTTTGTTGTACCAATTCCTGGCGGGGAGCTAGGATTTATGTGTCAGTGCTAGCATTGTCTATCTGAAAGGTTGATCACCTTACGGATACCATTGAGTCTAGTTCGACTATGTGTTCGGCTAGATAGTGGTTTGTTACAGGGTCCGTTGTGGCGATAGCCCCTCCTAGTTCATTCATTTATTTATACTCCTGTGTATATTTTATTTTAGTATTTCAGCTCAAATTGCTCATTTATTGTGATATGCTCTCCTTGTGCCTTACATTTATAGCGCTTATTGATAACCACCTTTACAATATCATCTATTTGATTTTTTATGCCTCGTTGCTTTGAAATGATTGTTTCCGAAAAAGCTTTAAATATTTCAAAACTTTTATATTTCAATTATTTTTCTTGCTGAGCCTATTTGCTCACTGTTGTGTTTTTTTCTTCCTTTCTAGTTAAAGGTGAGGACGGTTGCAAGAACCCAAATTTTTTTCAAACAATTAATAAAAATAAAAATATTTCCCTTATGATGTCCAGTGGAATCCTTCCGCGTCGTTACGTTTCAAGAAATTGAATTAAAATAGTAATATAATGACCAGGGCCATTTTGATAGTTTTGACAATTGTTATGTCCAAGGGCATTTTGGTCATTTTGACAAGTGTTATGCTTGAGGGTATTTTAGTCATTTGACAAAAGATAGGGCCAAGGGCATTTTGGTTATTTTGTCCCAGAAGTTAAAAAGTGCTCAAAATCATAAACCGATCAAAGATCTAGAATCAACGCGGAAAAATAGTAACCTAAAACGCCGTCGAATTTTTTATTTGACCTAGCCCAGAGTTAACATTTTGACCGGAGCATCAAATGAAAAAACGGACAGCGCCGTTGGAATCACAGCGTGCCAAAACGTAGGAATATAGTATAATATTGCATTTTTCAAATTTTAACTTTTTAAATTATTATTTAATTATTAAATTATTCAGCTCGTGAATCGAGGCAAAATAGCAATTTAAAATTTGAATTTTAGCTCAGTTAACCAAGTGGGGCCCACTTGCACAATCCCCAAAACTTTTATCTTTTTCCCGTTTTACCCCTTTCTTTTCTAATCTTTGCAATTTGTCCCCCAACTTTTTCCTGCAATTCTGACTTTGCCAAATATGTAATCCGTCTCTTTCAAACATCGATTCCAGTTTATAAACGTTACATTGGGTCTATATAACACGTTAAAAAAACCCTAATTCACCAGAACAGTCGCAGAGCTTAGAAATCTGATTTTTATATTTTCTTTTTTTCTTGCTCGGTAAGATCCGAAGTTAGGATTTTTGTCTGTGTTTGTTAAAATTGATACTTTAAATAACATCTAGGGATCGATTAGAATCTTCCTGAGCTTTGAATCAATCAAAACGGTTAAGAATCGAGCCGGATAAGCTCGATTTACAATCGGACATTTTTCGGCATGTTCTTGACCAAAGATCCGATCTTTGGGCTCAATCTGGACCTTTTATGATCGATTAAGGGGGTCCATTAGCTTCTTGCCGTCCTAGGGATCGTTTTAGCATCATTTAATTTAATTTTTATCCCTTATTTGTGCAAGAATGGATTTTTCGGCAAGCTTAGGGCCGTCGGCAATGGCTTTTATGCTGGAGCTGAAGGAGATGACCTAGGCAGCCCTTAAACGGGTTGTGAAAATTCAGTATTTCATCAATCCAAGCCACAAATCACTCTTTCTCCCTTATTTCAGTGTGTATGTGCGTGTGTGGGTGGACCCGAGGCCTCGCTGGACCTTCCCGGTGAATGCCCGACGCCAGCAAGATCAAGGCTACCGGAATCTGGGCTGAGGGAGATGACTGGAGGCGGGGAAGTGATAAGAGCTATTTTGTACTTAATATTTTAATATATTTTACTCTTGATTTATTAATAAATTGCTTAAAAGCCCAATCAATTATACAATAATTGTTATATATTTAGTTTGGATCACTA
>JAUMHB010052240.1:0-16239 GCA_032359685.1 Pittosporum tobira
CTATCATTCAATTTTAAAATAAAATAAAATTTTATTTATTTTCAATAAAAAATAAAAAACAAACACAACATAAAAAACTTCACATACAAAGTTGGTCAGGTCTCTTGGACCAGTCCACCATTAAATCATCATGATCTTTAATCATATTTTTGTGGCTATCAGTTTATCACCTTTCAAAGAACTCAAAGGCTGCTGCATTAATTAGTCGATCTTAACACACTAAAAAACACAAGATTCTCTTCTAATCATAGCGTCCTTAATTCCCACTAGTATTAATTTCATGCACCAGCTTAATTCCCACTCACCGCCAAAATTAATAGTAGCAGTAGGAGTACTGTACTTAATTGGACGGTTCCCGTGAGGCTAGCTAGCCAGCGTAATTGCATTTATTTAACTATTAGCGGCTTGGACAAATGCTACTTTACAGTAGAGAATTGCATTTATTTAACTATTAGCTACCTTTTTGCAGTTTACACCTAACATATAAATATTAGTGTGCATGATCAAATATTACTCTGCCAAAGAATCAATTAATGGACAAAGATTCTAATTTAAAATACACTTAAAATTTTAATTTTTTTTTAAATTTTAGAATGTAAACCTTAATTTTTTTTTCTTTAACAATTGAACCCAAAAGTCTAAATTTAGTTAGACCATAAACCTTGTGTTCATATTTTTGCCAGAATCTCTACACTTTTGTTGGATTTGTTGATGCTTGAGGGGTGTTGGGACCAACTCGACTGTTGACCAAGTCCAAACTTCATCTCTAGCTCAGAACACGTCAGCGAGAGTGGGTTCACCTGAAATACGGACAACACTTGGGGTTTGTTTCCTCGTTCCCCTCTCCGATGCTTAAGTTAAAGAAGAGATTAAGGTGATAATCGAAGTTTAAGGTGAAGAGGGAGATGTTTACTGTGATTTGAGAGTGTATTTGAGCAGAGTTTTTACTCTTTCGTCTTTCGGGCCCCCCCATTTGTGCAAATGACTGATATTTATAGAGTTTGCATTGACCCTCAGACTAATAAAGTAAGCATGGTGTGCCTTCTTTGAATGGACAAGGTTGCAGACGTTAGGCGGCTGATTGGACGTTGTCTTGGAACTTGGTTATGGCTTTTAGGCCGCTGGACCCAAAACAGACTGAGTCAGGCCCAATTGAAGGAATGGATTGGGCCTACTAGTTGGAAAGGTCTGGGCTTAAGACGCATAGTTTCAAATCCCTTGACAGTGCTGGTCCGGCCGGACAGGGATGGATGCAGACTCCTTTCGGGGGCCGAGAGTCGGGCTTGATCCTTTTTGGGCCAGACGAGTCATCGAGACTTTGAGACTAGTTGGTCGTATGAGTTGCCATGTGGGGTGCCACGTTGCCCTAATTAGGGTTATGATGAAAACTTTAACCCTAATTTGGAACGATCTCCATCAAGAGACAAATTAGTCATTCAAGGGTAAAATTATCATTTTTCTACCATATTTTATATTTTTTGATGAACTTGAATACTCTTTAAGTGCCAAAATTGCTGTTTAAAACAAAAATTATGACCAAAATATGACCAAAATATTTAAATTCTAATAGAACTTAGACTTCCGAGTTCAAATTGCTAAAGAAAAAATATCAATGTTCACCTTCTAAAACTCAAAAAATTTTAAAATTTAAAGTTTATTTTATCTAAAATTCTTTGCAATTAAAGGCAATATTGCAGTCTTAAAGAATCAAAAGGTGGATTCCATAGATTACGGAAAGTATACTATAATTAATCTTGATGAATTAATTATGTTCACCAGGCAAACTTTATGTGGACCCAACTTTGCTTGATTAGTATATCTTGAGTCCAATCTGTTATTCCATTTTGATATTTTAATATTTATTTAGTTTCTGGCCTTTATTGGGGTTAGTATTACTGCTATTTTAGATCTGCCAGCTTGCGTAATTTGTGATGATTTAAATTTTTGTCTGAAGCAGTAGTGCTGTGGTCAGTCATGAGATCTGTTAGTATTGACGAACAGTATTATGTATCTCAATAGATGCAGCACAAAATGCACATAAATTGATATAATATACAGTGTAATTATAATACAAATTGACACATGTTTTTAGTGTACAAATTAATTTTCATGTTTATTTGAGATTCGTAATATTATTTGTAACTGGTAACGGCTAATAATGCATTGTTGAAAGTGGGGCTTTTGCGCCTGAAAATCACAAGCAAGCAGTCAAAATTTACAGTTTATACAACGAAGGTTGAAATTGGTTTGTACGCAGTTTAGTTATTTTTATTCATCAATGGGCTAACATTCAAATATAACAACGGCTAAGCGACTGAAAACCACAAGCAACTCGTATCTTTTGTTTTTTAGAAGGCTATAAGTACCATTAATCAATTACTATCTTTGTGGTGTATATTTAAAGAAAAAGAATTTTATAGGAAAAAACAAAATTTATGTGATATATAATGATTATCTCACCTCAAAAGTAATATGTAATATTTTTTAATTTGCATACATTAAATTATTTGATTTTTTTTTTTCGGACGGATGGAGTATATAATTTGAAGAGATCTATTACAATGCTCACTACCACAATACCATTTGATCGAACAACCCCTTTGAGTTTGTATTTGACATACCCAAAGGATTTAAATTTCTTTCGTGGCATGGTGGTAGACTTAACCATTTTTTTTTTCCCCTTTTTTCTTTTCTTTTTAGTACATCAAATGACCGAAATCCGGAAACGTAACCCTTCTTTGATAAGTGCCACATATGTCATCCCATGAGGTTCAATCCCCTACATAGTAACCCAATGAGACGCTCTTATTATTTGAGTTAATCAACAATCTCATGTGAAAACCTAATTATATGTATGTTTAACGACCAATATATAAATGCATGCAATCTGGTGTGCAATATAAATTATGACTAGGCTCTTATATATTGCATGTTTCTCATTTTACTTCTGAAAAAGACACTGTTCTTTGAAATATGTCGTACATTTAGGATAAAATATGTCGTACATTGTGGAATGTTGAATTTGATGCTACATGGAAATAGCAAAATATATCGTCGAGATGAACCATAACTACTTTGTTTCAATGCAAGTGTAATTTGAAAGTCACCAAAATTGTAACCAGCTTAATTTCTAACTCCAGTAGTGCCTTTGTATGACAAAACACAATTTTGACTCAATTAAATAATTAATACAATGATTCGATCAAATCGGAGGTGCTTTTGGGCCCCACTTCTACGACGAGTACATAACAAAATTACACCATTTTGTTAATTATGTTCATTTATCAACATTAGCTTGGTTTAATTTGGTTCTTTTTTTTCTTTTCTCTGGATATACTCGTCTACGCATGTAAACCAAAAGCTAGTGACAGGACGGAAATAAACATGCATGTAAAATCAAATAAACAAACTCTAGCGAAGGTCCATAAATCATTACCAATAAAATTCACAACACAAAAGAAGCTAATTATTTAACACACTGAATAAGTTCGAATTTACAGAAAAATAAAAAACAAACAACAACATACGATAATGCAGAATACAACAATATATGCAGCTTCAGAAGATATCTTAGTTATGAATGGCATGGCCTATGCCAGGACTATGACCAGGTGTCGTAGGTCGAAAAGCATCCACATCTCCTTCTATTGTCTGAACGCCGCTATGGCTTGAGACATTAATTGGAGTACTAATATCCTTTGCCATCATTTTTTCAGGATTCACACCTTGAATTTCTTTTCCAGGCTCCATCTTTCTTCCTTCCATTTCAACAACTGCGTTTGCCAATACAATTACTAGAAGAAACAAACAAATGCAGCTGAATTTGGCCATAACTTGTGGTTAATTAATCAAATTAAGAACAACTTATATGTATATCTAAATAAAGAACTAATTTATTAAACTATTGTGGGAAGTTTAAGGTAATTCAAAGAGAGAAATAGAGAAGAGAGGAAGAGTATTAGTTGCACCGAGTTACATAGGGTTAGCATGGCATTTATAGGACCGGGAAAGGTTACTGCATGTGAGGTCCCAAAATTCCCAGTGCCTGGGAGGGGCCCGGGTCTAAAAGTTGAGGCAAAAAGCTGGTGGTAGACAACGTGGAATTAATATGTCCCAACTAGGCATTGTCTAACTATAGCTACCCAAACATGAGTTCAACAGCAAGCTAGCCTGATCTAATTTGAAAGAGCATTACATGTTAAAATATTCAACATTTTCTTCATTTCCCAAATACTTTTCCGTTTATTTTCACGGAATTATGTGTTAAATGCCTGTTCTAATACTTTCACTAGTGTTGTAAAACTCCATGTTCGATTAATTCTCATTTAGGTATTATTAAGTAATACTTTACTGTTTAGATTAATTAAATAATTAAATATACTAATTTAAGCCTATGTCCAATTATTCTTCAAGCTAAACTTTTATTTAGTCCATTTAACAATTTTTAAAACGACTTTATTGGGCTAACCAAATTAGAGACATCAATACATCATTATGAAAAATAATTACAAAATACACAAATTGTCATACAAATTTCCAATTGTGTTGTAGATGTTTGTTTGACACAGTTTATTTTTAAATAGTTTATAGTTTATTTGTTAATTAATTTTTTTTAATTTAAAAAAATTATTTATTGACTAATTTTTAAAAATAAATTAATAATATTATTATAATTAATTTATAAAAAAATTTAAATTAATTTTTAAAAATAAGATATAATCAATTCAAATAATTAAAATAAAGAACTATATTACAGTATGTAAGAGAGTGCGTGTGTATCAAAATAATGAAGGAGTAGGTACTTCCTCAATTCGCCCACATGCCCCACTTCCAAGAATGTGGCGGGAGATTCCTCTGGTCCTGTCACCCCTCTCCCGTGATGACATATACAAATTAGAGAAAATGTATGTGGACATTTATTTTATATTTATTGTAAATAAAATAATATAAAATATATTATTTGAGAATTTAAATATTTAATTAAAAAATAAAAATATCTATTTTTTAAAATAATATTATCTATTATGCTATATTTTATTAAATTAGTGTATAATGAGTATATAATGAATGTGTATGTAGTTATACTCTAAAAATTATAATTGAACGGTCATCGTGAATACTTTATAAATTTTATATAATTTTTCTTAATGTAAACTAATTTTTTAAATTTTGTTAGACTAATTTATTTGATGGATAAATAATTTAGACTTAGTTTGATACAAAAAAAAGTGTTTTAAAAATATTTTTTGAGAAAATAGTTTATGAAAAAATAAATTATTTTCTAATATTTGATAGTCAAACTGAAAATGAGGCAAAAAATATATTTTTATATTTTGTTTTAAAAATCAATTTAACAATTTTGTTATTTTAAATTAATATAAGTATATTTTAATTTTTTTAATAAGATAAAACTAAGTTTTTACAATGAAAATTTGAATTTATTATTATGTATGTAAAAACTTAATATTATGATCTAACAACAAGGATATTCATAATTTATAGAAAAAATTAATAAGATAATGGTTTTGGAAATTTTTAAGAATAAAAAAATTTTAAATTTAGGAAATATATATGTATATATAATTCAATATGAAGATATTAATTATGCATATATTGAAAATAAAAATAAATGTATTTATTTTAAAAATAAAATAAATAAAAAGATAATAAGTGTGATTAAATAAAAGTGTTATAAAAATGACATAAAAAGATAACACTCGGATCACTTTTTGGAAAATAACTTAGAGATTTAAATCCATAAATTATTTTTCTTAATTAATAAAGAAATTTTCTATTGACTATAAAATAATATTCTGTTGATTAGATTTTTTCTGACATACCAAACACTAGAAAATCTTTAAAATATTTTCTAGAAAATATTTTTTCTATAACAAACAGAATCTTAGTGTTTAAGAAAATTATCATAAATTAATCGATATTATATTTAATTCATTCTATAATTATTTAAAAATTAATGTGATATAAACATTCTATTAAAAAATGTGATGGCTAGCTCCTTCGCAGTCTGAAACCGTAGTCATTCTCCACTCGCAATGGAGCCGACTTCCATTGAAAAATAAAATGAGAGCCGACATAATTGGTATTAATCCGCCGCCTTAATTTCCTCTTCTCTGTAATTCAATTGCAATTAATACTTTATTGCCAGGACATGGTGGTTTAAGGGCGACTCCTTCTATTTTTAAATAATTAATTTTTAAAAAAATATTTTAATTTAATTATTATTTTTTATATTTTAATATCAAAGTTAAAATATAATTTTTTTTAATTTAATTATCTTTTATTTTTTTACTAAATTTTATTTCAATAAATATTTTTTTCTTATTTTTTCAATTATTTTACTTAAATTAATAAAATAATATATATATATATTTTTTATTTATGTGCATACCTCTAAAAAAAAATTTTAGTTATTTAAGAATGGAATGAGTATATTTGTAATGAAATTATAAGTTATGAAGAGGAAAATGAATACTCCTTCCATCTCATAATTATTGCAATAATTTTTTACAATTGTATGAAACAAATTTTAAGATACATAAAAAATATATTAGAATAATTTATTTTTATAGTATTTAAATTATAACTAAAAATATATCTTATAAATATATTAAAAAATAATATTATAACTAAAAATAAAACATATGAATATATTAAAAAGTAACAAATTAATTAAAAAATAAATTATCATAATATACTTTTCATACATATTAAAATTCGTATCACATAATTATAAAAAAATTATTATAAAAATTATAGAACAAAGAGAATATAACGTGAATGTGCTCATATATATTCTCTTCGCTTTATAAACAATTTCGGTCACCAGTCACTTTATAAATTTGAGACAAATTAATGAATTGGTAGATATTTTTTCAGAATCGGAGGGAATACTAGATACTACTTTAATTTCAAATTAATATTGTCGTTGTTTTGCCTGAATATATATAAATTAAAGTCAATAATAAATATTAGTGTATAATTTTAATTTTTATTATTTTATTAAATATTGTAATTAAGAGAGAAGAATCATAAATAATTTTAATAAATTAAACTTTTTTATAAAAATAAGAGAGATTAAAATTAATATAGAAAAATATTTATTATTTTATTTAAAAAAATTATTAATGATAATTATTTTAAAATAAATTATTTGCTGGTATTAGAGGGAGTAATAAAATTATGAATTCCCTTCGAATCAAAATTTGAAATTTGGGGAAACCAGTAGGGCGTGAAACGCCCTCACTCCCGCGGAAAGGATTGAAGCATCGACAGCCCGCGGCGACGGAGAATTAGCTGGAAACATAAAGTTAAGAGATGACTACGAGTAAAATTAGATCAAACCTGGTGAGTGTTCGTCTTTCCATTTTGATTCTTATAATGGTCTGATAGGTCTCTCACATATGTATTGAATTAGTGCTAATTAAGCTCTACTTTCTTTGATTGATGTAGGCAGTTGTGACTTTTTTTATTATTTATAATTAAACTGATGGTTATTGTTCCTTGTTTGCTAAATTTGTTTTGGTACTGTGACTTTTTGCTGTTAAAGTTCAAATTGTTTCACGCAAATTGAAATTAAATAAGTGGAGTGCTATATTTTCATAACTATTGCCTTGCATGTGCTCTTTGAGTACTCTCTCACACACAAATTATGCAATTGAAAAATGTGTTTGATTGGTCTTTTCCGCTGTTACTTTCTTTTGATAGATAATTTTTTTTTTTTGTTATTAATTTGTTGTGTGTGTGTGTGTGTGTGAGAGTTAGGCTTGGAGGTTGTGGGTTAGCTTCGATCATTATGTTGGCTGGATTTGAGTTTACATTTTCTATAATGGATTCTTAATGATACTAAATACAGAAAAGGTGGCTGGCTTGAATTAATAGAATATTAAAGAAAGTGGGCCGTATTTTGTCCCTTGAAAAGCTTCCTGCTCATTTGCTTTAGTCTCTTTATTGATTAATATTTTCAGTTTTTTTTTTTTTAATTAGGATGAACTATTTTTAATTGGACTTTGGAGGGCAATTGGAGGACTATTTTATACTTGGATCAAGAATCTTTGTAGTTTATTCCGTCATGGGTTCTAGGGATTTAGATCAGTCTTTAAATTGATAAATGTTAGTTCTGTTGTGTTAAGGCCGGATTGAACAATGTATGAGGGGAGTTTTATAAAATTGTAAAAAATCACTAATGTATTTTCATATGGGATTAATAATAAACTACCTTGCCGAAGCTAACTTAAATAAATCTTCAAAGTTGTCTATTCCCTTTTCTAGCAGTTCTACTTGCTGCATTTACTTCCTTTCCTGTACAGAGCATAGATTCATATGTCCATTATTTTTTCATGAAGTCAGAAACAACTTGTATCTTCTAAATTGATGGAGCCTTATGGCTAATATGGCACTGACCTTCATCAAGTTTTGCAAGAATCCTGAATCCTAATCGAATACAGCTAGACAAGCATAATTCAGAAGACTAGTCTCCCAAAAAGTACTGACCCAAATGTATGCTAATAGTTTCGGACCTGAAATTAAGTATTTTCCAAACATGGATCCACTTCTCCAAGTATAGGAATTTCCTAAAATTTTGGTTGCCAAAGTTGATAGCTTGACAAAAACGAGATGTACATCCGATTATCTGACAGAGGCTCAAACATCAGTACAAAAACTAGTGATAATCATCACCACGTACCATAGAAACACGTTGACATTACTACACCTATATTGTTTACAGTAATACATATATGTACCTGGGCATTTTAATCAAAAAAACAAGTATCAGTTGTGTTGTTTACTACTGTCTTCAAACTTACTTGTTTTATGTAGTGTTGAAGTTAAAACTAACTCAAGAATATAGTTTCATCTTGCCATTGCACCGGCAGACAACGGAGGGTGAGACTCAATATATTCTCAACATAACAATTCAAATTTAGTATAATGTACATAATGAACCAAGTTTGCAATGAATTACAAGGGGCTTCTTCTAAATATTTAGCATAACAGTCTCGGTAGAGACATTTTGGCAGTACACACATGATATAACTTTCAGCAAACTCCTCTGTAGTTTGGTACATGTCTATGCATTTGGCTCTGCATGTTTGTTTTGAGAAGCGTGACCAATACCGGGGCTGTGACCTGGTCCTGGTTGGAAAACATCTTTGTTGTTGTATATGGAGTGGGGAACACCAGGACCATTACCAACCCCATTTGGTTGAATTTCGACATTGTGGTCTGTATAAGAGTGCCCAATACCAGGACTGAAACCTGGTGTTGTTGGTCGAAAATCATTTATTGGTTCTGAAACTGCCGAAAATCCAAGACTTTGATTAGGTGGTGGTGGAAAAGTTTGTTTCTTTCTTACAACAGAATGGTCAACGCGAGGACTATCATCTGCTGATGTCACTTGTACATCAGACTCCTTTCTTGTAGGGGGCTTCTGTGAGTTGATAGTTTTGCTGCCATGCTTTCCAGTATTATTTCCTTGTTTCTTTATGGATTTTAGTTGGCTTCCTTCAGTAAATAAAATTTCATGGCAAGCGATTACTGCAAGAATAAATGCCCAACTGTAGATGGCTTTCATGTGGGCCATAATAAGTCAATAGATTTTGTGTATGTTTGATCTAGAAAGAGGTTCTGAGTTATGAAGAGCGAGAGAGAGAGAAGCGCGGGATGAATGTAATCTTGTGCCTCCTTTGGTATTTATAAGCACGAGGAAGATACAATGCGATGATAGTAACAGCCAAAATGTCTTAATGTAAGTCTTAATAAAACTATTGATAGATAATGACCCTGTTTTCATCGCCTTATAACTTATTTTTAAAAGTAAAGTAAATTATCTTAAAAATATTTGATTTAGCTGATTTTTAAAAAGTTATAATTTGAGTGCAACAGTATTTTCAGTTTATTTGAAAAAGTTGGTTAATATATATATATTTTAAATTTTTTTAATAACTTATAACTTATAACTTATAACTTATAACTTATAACTTATATATATATATATATATATAGGATTAGGATTAGGAATCATCGTCAAGATCGATTAGGTAGACAATAATCGTAGCCGTCCGTTTCAAATTTAACAGTGTAGGATGTTCACCTACATGTTAAAAATTATCACGCGCTAAAAATTATTTATTAGGGCACAATAATTTTTAGCGCGTATATGAAATGACAAATTTGCCCCCAACATTTTTGTCTTCTAGTACTTATGCGTTAAAAATTATGGTACGTAGCCATATGTGAAATGGTAGATTTGCCCCTAACTTTTTTGTCTTCTAATGCCTATGCGCTAAAAATTATGGTACGTACGTATCATAAATAATTGCGTAGCCATATTGATGTAGTTAATAGCTTAATACACGGGAGGTCTTGAGTTCGATTTTTGGCCACGTACGTACCATTTTTTTAACGCACACTTACAAAAATTTTTAGCGCGTGTCTAAAATTCTTTTAGCGTGTAGCCCATTATCTTGACTAATTCTATACCATTGGATTTGAAACGGACGGTTACGATCATTTTAGCTAAATAGCCAATTTTGACTATGAATCTTGACCCATATATGTATTTCATATCTTGCTACTGTTCTTTTTCTCCTTTTCTATTCCTCTTGATTTAATCATTGCAACTCTAACTAACTAATTAACTAACTATATATATATATAGTAATGTATTTCATATCTTGCTACTCATCTTTTTCTCCTTTTCTAATCCTCTTGGTTCAATCATTGCAACTCTAACTTTATCTCATCTTTCACTCCCTCCGTCTCTATTTGAGAGTCGTAGTTCAAAATGTGTGTGAATTTTTAGACGTACCAACAATATATTTTGATATGATGTTTTCATGTCCGTTTCTCTCAAATACGTGAAGAATGACTTATAAATATAATATTTAACATTTGCTTTGAATTCCTTGAAATCCATGCGAAACTACAAATCTAAACTGACACTCAAATTTGGACTGGGGGAAAATTCTTTTATTATTATTTTTGGCTTAAAGCATTTTAGACCTTATTGCCTTTCACTTTTTAAACATTGAGCTATATGGATTTTTTCAAATTAAATCTTTCAGAGAAAATTCATTCAATTTTGATTGGAGTATGACATGTGACTCTCGCATGTATTTCTATGAAAATATTTCAGTCATTTGATGCTTCCGTAACTAAACTTCAAAAAAATTTATCATTACATGACTCGAACTCCTTACCTTATATTAATTAAAACTTAACATTATTCCGGGTCATTAAATAAGCGATGTGCCCTTATAGAAATGCATATGAGACACACGCTATATTCCGGCAAAAATTAGATGGATTTTCATTAGAATGTCTAATTTGAAGAAATTCATATAGCCCAGGTTCAATTTCTAATATATTTTTTCTTCAGATTCAACGTCGTCTAAAAAACGAAAAAACATAAAGTCCAAAATGCTTTTCAACTATATTTTTCCATCTTTTATCCTTTTCTGTGTATTCAATTGAATAGTGTTTTGTTTGACATTAAAAGAAAATTTTAAAGTAAAATGTTAGATAGGCAGAGTATCTGAAGTGCTGAAACAACATATCGTCGAGAAACACTCATCTGGTTGAGTGCTGTTGGTTGAAGGTCGATCTTTGACTGCATAATAACCTTTCATTGTGCTGGGACTATGCTTTATTGTATTAACTATGCAATTATAATAATTTTCAGCAAATTGGATGATAGAGTTAGATTTCTTAGTTTGGAAAATATCGAAGATGAACTTAATTGGTCGTAGCACCATCACCACCACCACCAGAATGCAACAAAAGTCTGGGATTCTCCTGTCCTTTCCACTTAGGTATGTATATTACTTTATGTGGTTGGCTCGTATGCAAAGCTTCGACCTCTTGCGGTCGACAAAATCAAGTGAAATACATCTGTCGTGAAGTTTGAATATTGTTTTATTAATGGTATGTGCAAGTTTTTTCATTGAATGATATGATTACTTAGCCGCTGAAAGGTTTAGATTCCATAAGAGATATCCTTGAAAAATCCTTGTCTTTAGAATAGATCTGTGATCAGACTCTCTTGATTAACATCAGAAAATATAATTCATCTACATTGGACAAATTACATTACATCTAGTTGGTGTGCCTTCCAAAATAAACATTCATTGCTCTGGAGGCTGTCTTCTTTTCATGTCATATGCATCATCTTCAAGACGAATTTTAACATCTCAAATGTTCTTGAGTAGGGCTGTTAAACGAGCCGAGCATGTCGAGCTCGAGCTCGGCTCGTTTAGTTAAACAAGTTTTTTTTTTCGAGTTTTAACTCAGCTCGTTTAACTTAAACGAGCCTCTGATCGAGCTTTTAATGAACTGAGCTTAAGCTTTTCATGAAAAATCTGAAAATATTTATTGTTATCAAACTTTTATCGAGCGGAGATTCAGTTTGACTCGTTAAATCAAACGAACTTTTTTTAATGAGCTTGAGCCGAACCTTAATCGAGCCAAACCCGGGCCTTAATCGAGTCCTCGGCTTGTTTGTCACTCCTATTCTTAAGTCTACAATTTCCATAAGGGACATTCTTAGATTGTATAACGTATTCATTTTTAATGCTTTGAAGGAGTGATCAGTAGAAGCATAAACTCTTTAGTGCTATTATGCGGTAGGTAGTAAATATATGGTCAATTTTTTTTGTTTTTTGTATTGATATTGCGGGTTGACTTTTATTTATTACTCCTTCCGTTTAGAAAAAAAATGTTCTAATTTGAATTTTTTTGGTTAAATTGACCAAATTTCAAATTAATAATTAACCTTATATAATTAGGTATTTCAATAAACAAATGTTAGTTTTTGGAATACATTTGATGTAATTTCTAATGATTATAGGTTCGTCGTTTATTTGTGTATAAATTAATAATAATTTTAATTAAAAAATAGTCAATTTGACAAAAAAATTTAAAATAAATCAATTTTTATGAGACGGATATTGAGTAGTTGTTATTTGCTGGAATTAACTGAGATGAGAGTTTACTGCATTTATGTAGTTTGTCGTTACTTTTTGTTGTCGGTTTGTGTTTTTTTAATTGATTGAAGCTCAAGTGCGGTAGATAAATTACTATTCTTTCTAAAAATTGAAGATCGAAAGGCATACTTCACATGTGCACTTCAGGAGGAAATGATTTGTAATTACCTCAAACGACTACCTCTTATGGTGGAAAAGTTAATTTGCCAGTAAAGGATGGTTTATATAAATAGCCGCAATTTGACCAAATAACAATACCAATCAGTAATGATTTGATGGTATCTTTTTTGAGGCATATGCAACACTTTGACCCCTGTAATCTTTGTGGAATATTTACTGGTATTTCTAGTTGCGTTGACTCTCTTAAAGTGGCTCTCTTCAGGATTTCTTTTCACCTCATAAAGTGGTTGTGTTTTCTCGTACCGTTAATTGCGGGATTATTTTTAGTACCAGTACCCAAAACACAAGTAAGACGATGTTGGAGTAGTAGTTACCGGAACACAAAAGCAAACATAAAATTAATGATTTTTTGCATGCACAACAACTGTTAAAATGATGGGAATTTACCATAGTAAAACTTAATGCGGTTGGAGAACTAAAACTTAAGGTTTCCCAATTCTAGCTCACCCGGAAAAGGGAAAAATGTCAATTGGACTACAGACACCAGCTCCTGAGGGTCCAGGTACCAAACCCCACCTCCTCCTCTCTCTCTCTCTCTCTCTCTCTTCTTTTAAACGGGAAATCCGCAACTACTAGGTACACACTAGGTAAGTTACCAGATGCGCAATACCTCGAAGGGTTCGGCTACCCTTCTCTGTACCAAAACAAGTTGCTAATTTGAAGAAGTCGAATGAAGCGAATCATGATCTCCCAGGTGCTGGACCAGACAAAGCCTGTCCAAGTTGTGCCTCCATTCTAATTGGAATTGAAAATAATTTTTTTTCTCTAAAGTACACTGCATGGTTGGCTCCTAGAGCCTTGGAAGACCTCTACGGCATTTCCACTAAGTCTTAAAAAAAAAAAAAAGAACAATACTATATTAGGAAATAGGGGACAAACAGTATTTGTTCTTTGCTGTGCTAGGCTGTGGTGCACGGGCTTCGTAAGTTATTAATGAATAATTGCTTATATTATATAATGACAACTTGCTGAAAAGTGTACCATGAGAGTGACTTTAGCAGGGCGGCGAAGGATCTTCCTCGTGCCCTCAGAATTTTAGTTGTCCAAGATATAAATATTTTTTTTTGTCTGCGTGCTGTTAAAGCACTGTCGTGTAGTTCAACAGTAGTGTGAGCTGTTTGAAAAGCATGCAGAGCTCTGGTTGGCTCTAGAATGATTGGAAGAGATTTGAAACCAGGTTTAGTTACAATCTGAAACTTTATGTATGAAAAATCTCTTGAAGAACAATTTTGTTTTATGGAAGCACTTGGACTACGTACTTTAGAATTGTAGGTTGGGTACCATATAGGATACTTGATACTTCAGGAATGTTCTTCGATGCCCTTATGTTGGAAATCTAGGCAAAAAAATTATCTTTCCTAAATATCTTTCGAATGGAGATGTTAGTAGAAACATGTTAGGACTATTTCACAAGCTAGCTTATAATGTGGAGTCTTGAAAATTGAGGCATTAGTTACAAAGGCGACAATTCTGAAAAAGTTTTCGAGGATTCTAATTAACTTTAGGTTTGAGGAATGACACTTATTTCCTGAAGTTGAAATAGTTGCCTAGCTACAAAGATGAGTAATTTAAAATTTGCTGATAATGTGATGTACGCAATGTACTGTATCAAACAAAGTTAGAATCTAGATCCATGTCTAAATTCCAAACGCTATTTTATCCAGAAACATTTTGTTATAAGATTGATGCGTCAATATGGTATCAAATACTTAGACTAGCATTAGACAGACATAGAAGTTTGAATGTAGCTGAAGAAATAATGAGGATGAGGATTCATGCCAGAGATGTTGGAAAGGTTTGAGAGTCCGTGGATACTGGATCACCAGGACTCATATTTAAGAGGCTCATTTTTCAAATCAAACTATAATAAATGCATATTTTAGAAAGGATGGGAATGAAGGTGATGAAAGACCACCATTAGCGTGCAGAACGTAACAACCGCTGAAATTCTGAAATTTGATAATGGAAAGTTCAAATAGATAAGTTAGTATAGATAGTAAGAATATGAAGTTTTTGATTTGTTGGGTTCTTAATGTTGTGGATACATCTGTAGACACATGATGAATTCTCAGCATGCTTCCACATGAGGCAATTTTGTAGTGCATCCCCATTCTATACATCTCACTAGCATGAGATCACTTCCCACCTCATAGAAAGGTAATATCTTATATGCGTGCACATATAAAATATATGAATATTCTAGCAATATATTGCTGAAACATGTATCTGTAATAAACCATTTTTGAAGATTGTTTTACCTAACTGCTCATATTTTTGGTAGGCAAGTTCCTTTTGTTTGATTTGTGTATATGGAAAGCTTATAGCTGTATAGAAGGCTAGGTACAAAAAAAAGTGAGAAATAGTATGTTTCGTCTATTTGTCGATATTTCTGGTGTGATTATCGTATTTTGTCAGAACCATTTTTTTTTCCTGATAAGTTTGCTAAATTTCTAAATTTCTAAATTTCTAAATTTCGTACAATCTTGTTTTCTTGTCATTAAACTATTGAACTTCATTCTCAGGAAAAAAAGCTATTGATCCTCAGCTGTTGTATTGTTGTCCTCACATTAATGTTTGTGGATCTGTGGTAAAATAAATTTGTTAACCGCATTGCAACCACTGGCTCTTGTTTAAATTTCTGTGCAAAAACAATTGAGAATTTTATTGCATGGTGAATACATAATAGATGGTACATACAGACCTATTAGAATAAATAATACTAGATGGTACATACAAATATACGAATCAATACTTGGCACAATGAATGAGATGCACGACACTGAATAATTTGAACAACATTACATATGATGGGCATGTTTACCAACATGGTTGCCTTAGCCCTAGTTTTGAATTGAATGTCCAACACCCGGGCTGTGACCTGGTGTTGTGGGTCTGAAGTCATCCACATGACCTGGTGGTGGCGGTGCCTCCTGAGTCTTGCCTATAAGCTGACTCGGTGGCATTGGTGGCATGGGTGCTGATGGCACAGCTTCATTGGCATATACTGTTTTACTTATGCTCTTACCAGCTACAACCTGTTTGCTCTCTTTTTCAGAGA
>JAUMHB010052251.1:0-16239 GCA_032359685.1 Pittosporum tobira
ATTTGTCATAGCTTATAAACTATTTTAGAATTTATAAATTGCGAATAATGTCATTGAGATAAAACCTGATGAGATTGCCGAAGATCTAACCTATGAAGAAATGCTAGTCCGTATCTTAAACAGGAAGGAGCATGTTTTACGGTCAAAAGTGATACCCCAAGTCAAAGTCCTTTGGCAAAATCATAAAATGGAAGAAATGACCTGGGAGCTAGAGTCAGAAATGTGATCTAAATACCCTCACCTCTTCTATATACCAGGTACGCTAAATAATATTAATGTAATTAATATTATATTCTCTAATAATAATAATAATAATAATATATTTAACACCAAGAAAGAGCACCCGTGAATGCACCAACAATTACCAGGAAACAAAAGGCAAGAAAGAAGATGAGGACCTCAAAACAAACTCAACTAAGTCCAACTGAAACTCTAAGTTAATGTAAATATGAAACTATATTATTTGTCTTTCAGTAATTTAATTTCAATAATTAAATTATTGCAGGAATAGAAATGCAAGAACAAAGCTGTAGAAAAGGTAAAGAAAATGTGAAAGAACAGAGCTCTAAGATTGTCTAAGAACCACCGTCCAAATTGGTGTTTGTAAGTATTTTTTTTTTGAAATTTTTTTTTTTTTTTTTTTTTGATCAAATGCAGTTTTCCATTGTTTACTAGCTTCAAGTTTATAATTTTTCTCCTTTTTAGAAAATGGAGGATCTGACCAGTTGAAAAATCAACACTTTTTTGACTCTGGTTCTGTACTTCATTATCAAGTAACAGAGCATCATAATGAAATGATGAAAGAAAATGGAGACACAAAACCAAAATTGATGAAAAGAAGAAGACAAACCCTATATCGACAATCAATCGTCTTCCGGGATGTTCAGTTCAGTACTCTCTTTCCAAGCTTCCCACATATATATATATATATATATGCGCAGGGATACCACAATCACATAGAACTTTGAGGGTTTGATGAAGTAGCTGCTGCTTCAGTCCAAGCACTACTTGAGGAACTCATCTCTCAATTGATTCTCGTAATTAAAGTTATGTTATCTAATCTCAACTATGAATCTGTATTGTTCTTAAATAATTGATTGTTTACTTGGTAAAACATGTTCTTCCAAACACAAGGACAATTATTTTTAGGAGCATTACAATTAACTCACTCTAATGTTATTGTCTGTCTTACACAATTCATGTTCTTACAAATCATGTTCTTACAATCTTAACCTAACCCATGACAATCTTCTAACATTTACACATTTTTAAAAGATATCAAAATTTACTTATCAAAAAAGCCTAAGATATAATTGTTAATTGAAATTTTTTAGAGAAAAAATTAGATATAATGTTATACATCATTTTATAAAAAAAAAATAAAAAAAATAGAGAAATAAAACGACGTCGCTTTTTAAAATAAAAATAAATAAATAAATAAAACAATACTATTTTATTAAAAATACCGATCTTATTAACTAAATTACATTGGATCCGTCGTAATTATAAGATAAAACTAATAACTATTTTATTATAATAATAGTTTTAGTTCAAAATTATCACTAAATTGCACGCGTGGGGTTTACCTAATTTCTCAAAAAGAAAATAATAGGAGTATTTAGAAGTTGTTGAATTAAAAAAAAAAAAAAAAAAAAAAAAAAGGGCCGTCTAAAGAAAATAGGAAGTCCACCCAATTCAATAAAACCCAATCCACAAATCACCGAATACCGTGAACTAGTCAACGGTCAGCACCCACGCCCACATATTAGTTAATCGTTACCAATTATGTCGTCTGACTAAACTACCCCTCAACCTCCTCCTACGGAATATGCTTGAGAATCCTAAGCCCATAAATTAACTTGTTGATCAAGACGCACCTCATATAAATGGTATTATTTAACTTGTTCTCTACATAATTTTTGGCTCAAGAAATATCTTAAATAAATATATGAAATTGTCAAAAGTTTCCATCCGTCCCAAAAATAATAATTAAAATACTTAAAATTCGCAATTTAAGAAAGGCCACCTTTGATGAGACAAAAAAATTATAACCCACAAAAAAAAAAATTAAATATTCTTATAAAATTATTTTTCTTTCAACATACATCATATATTTGTGTTGAAATATGTGTCTTGTTATTCATTTTATGACAACAAAAAAGATATTTGACATAATTCTTTTTAGGACGAACGAAGTAATTAATAGTAATAATATTTAAACAAATATAAAATTTATTTAGATTGCCGAAACAACTAATTTGCATTAAATACTCTATTTTGTTTTAAAATATAAGATGATTTCATTAAAAAAATTAAATATTAAGAATAATATTTATATTTTTGATCCAAAAATGATACAAATCAATATCTAAAGATTATCTACGTGAATTTTTTATTTATACTAAATTTTAGACATTTAAAAAAAAGTGTCTAAAAAATTTAAAAATATAAGAGAAAAATAAGTTTTAATAATCGCACACAGTAGTAAGAGATGATTTTTGATAAGTCTTGAGCGATTTAAAAATAGTTTTGAAAAATATAGTACATGTGTAAAAAATAATTGAATTTCGAGTAAACATTTTTTTAAAATTTTATTTTTCTACTATATTTTAGAACAACAAACTCACTTTACTCTTATATTTTGGAATGGATAAAGTAATATTTTAGCTTATTTACAATATTAATAATTATATCAACTAAATTCTTGTTTTTTAAAAGGAAAAAAAAATGACAACATTCACTTTGAATATATCAAAAATTAAATTTAAAAGTGAAAAGCTGATGTTTATATAGAACGGATGCAGTATTACCAAAAATATCAAAATAATTATATTTAACTATTTAAGTGTGTGGTTTTAAACTTAATATTTAGAAAACTAATTAGTAAAAAGAATATTCCCAATTTATTGGGACAAGGATAATATTGTCAATTCACAATTACACCATCCAAACACAGACCACTGAGTATATAAACCCCACACCACGCTCGTCCAGTCGTCCATCCTCACCGAAAAGCTAAGAGAAGCACTGTTCTTGTTGCGCAATATTCACTTCATCTGAAAAATGGCCAGGAAATTCTTCGTCGGCGGCAACTGGAAATGCGTAAGCCTCCCAGATACCGATTACGCCTTTATAAATCGCATGTATGTGTGTTTGTATTTATGTTACGCAAGTTTATTGTTAATAGCGAAATATGAGATCTTTATATATTTTTATGCTATCAAGTTGTCAGTTCAAGATCTCTAGGTTTTAGTAAATTAAATGTCACGCTGTTCATGAATCCATGGATTTGTATGTTATACCAATGTTTGATCTATTGAGAATGTCATGGGACAATGATTACGTGCTCACTTGTTGAATATTTGGTTACAGGTCCAAATTACAATAACAGTTTCTTCATGTTAAAAAAAGGTTTCGTTTTTCTGTCACGGGTTACGACCTTTTATTTGATCTATTGAATTGTGAATTTATATTTAGTTGTTTAGTGTTGTATAGTTGGTTTAAATATAGTGGTTGATTTGCAGTGGTGTTGTTACTGTTATATCTGGGAGGCCACGTGTGTATAAAAACCTCAAAGTGGTTGATTTGTGATTGGTTCGGTTTGAATGTGTTATCAAATGCGACATAGTATGAGTCAGTGGATTAATAATACTCACTCTGTGTAGTTTTAAATGCCCTCATTCGACTTCCACAATTTTTAAAATCAGTAATTATGCATGTGTAGATTTTCAAAATTACAAAACTTGGAGTCAGTAGTGATTTTTTTGTAGTTTACAATGGTCATAATATCTCATATATATTTAAAACAATAGTGAGATATATTGATTCCAAAAATGGTCAATTTGATCACAAAAGTCAAACCGTGACGTTTAAAGTTGGACGAAGGGAGTATATTATATGACTCTTTGATCTATTGAATTGTGAATTTATATTTTGGTTGTTTAGTATTGTGTAATGTGTTTAAGAATATTGGTTGATTTGCTCGCTTGTTGGTATTGTTATATCTGGGAGCGCTTTGATGTGATTTATGTGTATAAAAACTTGAAAGTGAATCTCATGTGTGATTGCTTTGATATGAATTTGTTATGCAGAATGGAACCTCCGATGAGGTTAAGAAGATTGTTTCCATGCTTAATGAAGCAACAGTGCCATCTGGGGATGTTGTGGGTAAGCTATATCAAGTTCATATTGTATCCAAGCTAATTGTTTTGTTATTTTCCTTTGAATGCTTTTACTTGAAAATATCCATGAGGATAGTTGTTGGATTGAAAAATGCGACTTAGCTCTGTATATGTTTGATTGTATTTTACGTGCGATGTATATTTACAGTTGAAATTCTTGTTGTATTTACTTCATTATGTACCTTTGCTTGAATGCTTGTTTTGTGCTAGTATTTATGGAATCTCTCGTATTTTATCTGTGGTTCTGGCGATTGTTTACAAGGATTTTATTAATTAATGAGATTGACATAGCCTAAGGCATGTGTATTAATTATGTATAGATATTTATAATTAAAGCTAGGCATGGAGTGCTTTTAGCAAAGGAAGCAGGCGATACATGGACTTCTTAGTTTCAAAATAAGACCTGGGAAATATTTGTCTTCTATATAGTATTCCCTCTCCGTTCCTCTTCATTGATAGTTTGATTTTACTGTAATACTACCCTTTATATGAAAAATTACAAGGGGGAGTTTGAAACTATTTGGATCATATCCGAGATAACAATGCAGTACTTTGAAGCATGGTCACCAGGAATACTCAAGTGCAACTGGAACTCGGTAGGATGGAATGCTACCTATGTTCTTGGTTTATTAAATAAGATCTTGTGCCATCATTCGGAACCATAGTTCCTGCTACAAGGAATGCATGGTAATCTGAGTTCTATGGTAACCCTGCTTTAAAGTTATTATGGGAAATAAATCTGAATTCTTATTCACATACTTGTTGGGCCAGGTGAATAGGAACTCTTAAATTGGGATATACCCTTTTTATGCACCATTTACAATTATTAAGGTGCCAAATCAGAAAAAGGGGAGAAATCCTATGCATTATGAATTTTCTCGCATTCATTTTTCATTAACTGCATATATCTCTGAAAGTAATTTTGGTACTTAGTTACTTAGGAGGCTCCCTCTTTGTGCTGATGTGTTTGACTTGACTTTTTTGCAGAGGTAGTCGTGAGTCCTCCATTTGTGTTTCTTCCTACAGTAAAAAGTTTGTTGAGGCCTGATTTTCAGGTTGCGGCCCAAAATTGCTGGGTCAAGAAAGGAGGTGCTTTCACTGGTGAAGTTAGGTATGTATGGATACACTTTATGATAACCATGTTATATGAAGTCTGTTCTGGCAGTTTATATTGATTTTAATCTGCAATCAAAATGATGGCTGTGTTGATATTGTTACGACCTCTGTCGGAAGATGGGAGTCCTATTTTCTTCCTTGAGTCCCCCCAACATGCACACAATATCAAGATCTGCATATGAGACACTTAGACATAATCTCGGTATCATTTTTAATAACAAATACACTGAAACAAGTCATCCAACAAAATTATGTCGAAGTGTGTCCAATGCAAACTGTGAAATGGAGTATACGGGAATAAAGTGGACATATTAGGACTTCCATTTCTAGATGGAGGGAATACTTTTTTCCATTTAGTCTTTGGTTAATTTCAATTTTTCAAAAATCTTCCCTTAGCTCAATTGTTTGCTTGTGTTTTTGCTTCTTCTCTGCTATGAAAAGTTTGAAATTTTGCATTACAAATTTTGAAACCAATGTTTGTTTGTCTTTGCAGTGCTGAGATGCTAGTCAATTTAGGCATTCCTTGGGTCATTCTTGGTCATTCTGAAAGGAGGGCTCTGTTGGGTGAATCAAATGAGGTAATTCTTGTTCAATTCCAAGTATGTTACTTTATTATGATACTATTACCTTATCACTAACTATTTCCGAATGTTCTTACTTGCTCATTGATCGGGTTCAACTATTTCTTTTTCAGTTTGTTGGAGATAAGGTTGCATATGCTCTTGCTCAAGGTTTGAAGGTTATTGCCTGTGTCGGGGAGACTCTAGAGCAGCGAGAAGCAGGATCTACTATGGAGGTTGTTGCTGCACAAACTAAAGCAATTGCAGGTGCGTACTCCAATACAAGTGCAAATTCATCTGTGTTATCTATTTATGTCCAAATGATTGCTATTTACATGTTCCATATTTTGAAGAAGTCTCATTTTGCAGTTGACTAGTTTCATTCTATCTGTGACTTCTTAAGTACTATGGTGATAATTGTTTGCTTTACTTTTTCGATGTCACTCAATTAATAGACTGCACATCTGCACCGAATAGATTTGATTTTTTAAATTCAAAGGTTTTGGCGTTCAGAGGTCAAATAGTAGATAATTTTTTATGAGTACTTGACATTCTCTTGCATCATGATGTACTTTCGAGTCTAAGACACCTTTAACCTGCTTTATGTAATGTACTAATGTGCTGATGTGCATAATACTCTTTCGTGATTGACTGTGCAATTGTTCTATTGACAGATAAAATATCAAACTGGGATAATGTTGTTTTGGCTTATGAGCCTGTTTGGGCTATTGGAACTGGGAAGGTTGCAAGTCCTGCTCAGGCTCAAGAAGTAAGTTGGGACTGGATCATGTTGATTTAATCTAATAAATGCGCATCTTTAAAGCTACAGATCATCAAAATTATCTTTAGAACAAGCATCAAATCTGCCATGCTTCGAACAAAAAGGAAAGAAAGAAAATTTAATACAGGGTCTCTGGCCTTTTTAGCATTTCCTTTCTTCTAGGAGATCTGATACAACAAGCTTGGGATATACTTGACTTCTTCTTTTTTCCCCCCTTGTCTTTTTCCTTTCCGTTCTCCATTCATGAAATAAAATCAAGAAATCAACTTGTCACAGACTCCATTTTATTAGCCTAAAGACTGCATTCACATGTCCTTGAATGTTTATGATATCCAATCAATCCTTGCTGTGTTGTATAAGTGGACTCATCTACTTTGCTTGAATGTCTACATTATGTTGCATACCTAAAGCCCTACTACTAGCATCTATCATTGTCAATATCAGTGGCTGCTAACATCAAACTGCCTCTGAATTTCCTTCAATGTAATTTCTGACTGGATTCCCCCACTTCCACCCCCCACCCCCCGAATCACAGGTACATTCAGAATTGAGGAAATGGCTCCAAGCAAACATCAGCCCTGAAGTTGCTGCAACAACCAGGATTATCTATGGAGGTAACTTTGGTGTAATTCTACATTAACCTGTCTTTTATAGCACACATGAGCAATTACCGTCCACAAATATCTCTAGAGTATAGTCGTTGAGTTCTCATAAAAAAACAAATAGTTCCATTCCTACAATTATCATTTTCTATGCATGGCCAAGGCGTGAATTAGGCAAATACAATGGTATGATGTTTCATCCATGATGTTTCATTTCATGGAGAAAGTTGAAAGTCAGAATTCAGATAACTTGACCACCTCAATCAGCTGAGGAATATAAGAATAAAATGGCCAAATGAATCCATGTATTCTCTCCTTGCATTGTTTAAAAATATAGTTAACCCTATCAACTATTTTACCTATTACAAGTGTCATGGTGGTCACAATATGCATAATACCTCAAATTATTTTGGATATACATCGGCATCAATTGACATTTCTTGTCGATGTCAAAGCAATGAAGTCAGACCAGAAGAAGTTGACAGTGTGGGCCTTTGGACCAAATTGGTATATCTCATTATGATGTCACTTGTGCTTCAGTTTTCGTACATAGGATCTTAGTTTATTGCAAGTATTTTAGAAACTAAATAAATAACATTAAGATTAGACCTCTATTATCTGTATTTCAACTTACATACTACCGAGTTAAATACTTTTCTATTGTAGGTTCTGTGAATGGTGCTAACTGCAAGGAATTGGCTGGGCAAGCTGATGTTGATGGGTTTCTAGTTGGTGGAGCATCTCTCAAGGTAATAATAACATTATTCTTATCTTTGGCTCTTCTTTTTTCGTTTGGCTAGTTAGATTGTCTTCTAAACGTAGTTTCTTCTTCCCATCTGTAGCCGGAGTTCATTGACATAATCAAGGCTGCCGAGGTCAAGAAAAGTGCCTAAGCATGGTTCCAGACAAAAGCTAAAATTTGAGGTTTTTGCGACTGGTGTTTTAACATGTTTCAGACATAAAATCATTTCAGAGGCTTAACTTTTACTTTAGTACTCTTGATAGCACCTTCAATAGATTCCATGTGTGAATAAATCACTCTCCAATCTTAAAAATTCAAATCAAAGAGTTTTTGACTGTTAATTAAGGCCTTTTTGGTTTTATGGATATCAATTATTTTTTTTTTTTTTTTTTTTTTTTTTTTTGATTGAACTTATCAAAAAGAAATTATTTTTGTTGATTGAGGCTTCATTTCCATTGAAAAATGATAAGAGGGCACAGGAGAGGAACTTGTGCTCTCCTGGTTTCGGAAAGCATGGGGGTTTTGAGGTTTTCAAAACTCTTAAGAAAAAGGTCAACCTTTAAGGGAAATGGTACAACATTGTTTGACGATAAATAAAAGGCAACGAACAAGCTCCTTTACCGTTTTCTCAAAAAGATATTGTATGGCTTAAGCATGTTCTCTGTATCCATCCCCAAGTTGGTGTTTGCTAGAAATTTTGAAACCCTGTGATATTATGCCTTTGATTTAATTTCTTCTTGACTTGATTCATCAAGTACACGAGGAAGTATCACGAGTGGTTGAGGTGCGTGCACCAGTCCGAAAGACCTGTGCAAGAATCAAAAGATTACTTCATGTTTGGGTCCTAATTCTGCTTTAAACTGTGAAATTTTTCTTTCTTCAAATTGTAAGATTGTCAAAATTCGAACTTGGGAAGTGTTTTAAGCGATTCAAGGGTCATCTGAGTGTTGTTCAGGTGGTACTCTTTGGGGCTAGATATTGGTCCAAGGAGCTTTTGCATTTACCCCAAAAAAAAAAAAAAAAAGAGACCCACTTGGAGTTACACCCTAGTACCCCACACAAACAACTTTGTCATAACTGGTATTATTCTAGCAGAAATGCAGGGAAGATGTTATGACTTACGCATCGGTCACCCTACGTTGTCCCAAAATGAGCTTTATGTTTAATGTGTCCAGAATAGATTTTAAAAAGTGACTTGATTTTAAAAGTCAACTCCTCTAATTAAATATTACTATGAGAATTGTTATTTTACAAGTACCAAGTATGCAGTTAAATGAAAAAAAAAAAAAAAAATTTATAAAAATACACCATTTTTTTCTTTATGAAAATAACAGTTTCCTTATAGTATATAATTCATCTATGGAAGAGTTTAACGACTTTTAATAGTTGGTATAAAATATATATATATATATATATATTTTTTAATCAAAGAAAAAGAATTAAAGATATAAGTGGTTTGTTGCATGTGGTCTGATCTTTTATTTTCCAAGTCAAATTATAGACTCGCATATTAGAGATCCCCCGACGCTTTGCCAACCTGTGAATTCATTGTATTCAATTGAAAGGTACCATTCATTTTAAATACAATGAAACAGTGAGCTACCAAAAGTCAAACCAACTAGAAGCGTGTTGTGTGCAAGGAAATGTTGCTCTCTCCATCTGTATTTTTAACATCTCTGGTCGAAAATACTAAACAATATAATTTCATTTATTTGATCGTTTATTATTTTTAATTAATTTTTTTTTTTATATTTTTGCTTAAATTTGATTAATTTTATTTAACTATTATACTTTTTGCTCCGCTGATGTTATAATTTTTAAAACAAACTCTTTTCTAAGAAAGCAATAATTGTTTGGATATAAAAGTCTTAGCAGTGTCACGAATCTTTCCTTGTCTCCTGCCAAACTTTCTCCCCTTCATTTTCTCAATAAAATATATTTTCCGGTTGTTGAAAAAGTATGCGAGTTTTACGTTGTGTATTTAAAATATATATATATATATATATATTGAGGATTTTATAAAATTTTACACTCATTATTATTAATAGTATTTCTAATATTCATGGTGTTTAGATAAATTTTGAAAAAATCTTGGATAAATTTTAAAAAAACAACAAAGGATAGAAGTCGTGAATATTATGTCAACGTCTAAGTAGTAGTAGATCGATCAGTTAATGGTAGGCAAATATCTCTCCCAATTTGAGGTTCTAACTATTTTTCTTGTTTCTTTTTGCAGAATAACCCGTACCATGTGGATATGTTATCGTCTACCGGAAAGCAGTGGATTTTGTTTTCTTATCATTGAAAACTATGTTTTCATTTTATATACTATACGCATTATATTAATAAAAATATACTCTCTTTATTCGAAAAATAATGAAATTTAATTTATTATTTTATCTCATAAGATAATAAATTAGACCTCATTCATTTCGATACTTAGAGAGGTATTGTACGTTTAAATGAAAATGATTATCCAATGACTATATATGTAGGGGTCCAGTCTAAGATTAGAGGTCAATGAAATTATATATTTATATTTGTAATTTTTTTTTTTTTTTTTTTTATGTGAGGTTATTTAAAATTTAAATGACTTATATTCTTTCTCTCTCTCTCTAGACTTTTGATGATTGTGATATTTTTTTTAAAATGAATAGAGTAGATAATTATACGAGTAAAAGTTTACTATTGTGAGTGTTGGATATCATTCGTCGGACGAATTCCGACAGTTGAATTGTTATCGGATGACTCACTATTAATCTACTACAACATCTAACTATGCATCTAATCATTTTATTTCACGCAAGATTTACGGTCCAAATCTTAATTGTGTGATTGTAAATTATCATAATTCAATACTAATAATAACGAACGATTTATTTTTTTTTGACACAGAAAATTTTCACAACTATTAATATCGGATAATAAGATGATATTAATATTGACAATTGAGGTGTACGGTAAATCTTAAGCGGCGAAACAATATTTTTATTCTATGAGTACTTGATGAGGCCGATATACATAAATATATAGATATGGATATGCAAGTTGCAGGGAGACCAAAAACTATCGATGAAAGAGAGAGAATTCATGAGTCAGCTATTTTGGGCCTGAGAAAGAGTTGGTACTCATGAGCTTGAATTAAACGGTGCATGTTCACACTGGCCTTGACTTCCATCTCTGTGTTTAATCTTGTTTGGCTGCTTTCACATTATCTTTTATTATAGTAACAGTGAGGAAGATAAGGGTACCCTTTCCTTCCATCTCTCTCTCTCTATCTGACTTTTCCCATAGCAGCTGAAAGGAGAAAAGAAAATCAGAGGTTTTCCGTTTGATGGGTTCATGTCTCAGTGTCCGAATCAAAGCCGAAAGCCCCATTTATGCAGGTACTATATATATATATATATACACACACACATACATACAGGCATACAGCTTTCCTTTCTTTCTATTTTCTGTGTTGAAAATGTTAAATTTTCAACGTTTTGAGCTTGTGTTTTCATGGAGGTATAGGGTCTAACTTATTGAAATTTGTGTGCATTATTGGATTGGACCATAATGAACCACGAATTGAGAAAAATGCAGGAATTGAATCTCCTTGGCTATGTAAACAGCACCTCCGATTTTCTTGACTATTCTTTTCTTCCCTATATTCTATTTGGGCTTTGAATTTAGGGAATTGGAATAATAATTTATTTTTTTCCCATTCTAATGAAATGAAATGATGAACAAGCTCTCAGAGCATGATATTGCTCTCACCCTCTAACGGAAAGTATGAGACTCGGAGATATCTCAAATAGCCGGTATGGTACTACTTCTTCTAGGGTAACATCATACTCTTCTACATGTACAATGGTATCTTCTTTGATAATGTCATAATTTATCAAAGCGTTTAAGAGACATGGATCTTCGTCAAGGCTCAAGTAGTTTGGGAGTGCATGATCTAATAATCTACTAAACCAATTTGCGGGCGGTCAATACATTTCATGTTGATTTTGGGAAAATTTGATTGATTCCGTTTTTAATATTTTTTTTAAGAGAAATGATATTTGCACTCCATTTTTTTACCTTTTGCAACTCAAGGCAAGGTTAAAATGATGCAAATTTTGTTCTATAGTGGAGGTTAATTGGAAAATTTTAGAGTGCAAATATCATTTTCCTTTAATGGTCAAGTACATTGACTAGCTCAATTTTGATTGGGAATTAAGTAGTTATTAGGACTTCAGTTTCTAGTCCGATAACGGTATCAATTTTATTGAAGATAGAAAGTGACAATTATGTGTACAGGGTCTACTGCATCCAAATATCCCTCGGTGCCCCTAACGCCTCAGAGCCAAGAAGAGATCTTGGAATCATCAAATTTGAAGAATTTTGCCTTTAATGATCTTAGAGAAGCCACTAGGAATTTCCGGCCAGATACTGTGTTGGGAGAAGGTGGTTTCGGTTGTGTTTTTAAGGGTTGGATCGATGAGAATACATTCCAAGCTGCCAAGCCTGGTACTGGCTTGGTTATCGCAGCAAAGAGACTAAGGCAAGAAGGACACCAAGGTCACAAGGAGTGGTTGGTAAGTATCAGGTCTGCCCCTAGTAAATTTCAAAAATCTTTAAATCTCTTTAATGAGATAGAAAATTGCAGCAGGAAAGAACTTGTTTAGTGCCATTTGCTAGTTTAGTGGTGGAAAAAGTAATATATCCTCACTTTTTTGTTGCGAGACTAGGACATAGATAACTATTACCCATAAATTTGGTGATAAATACGACATGTCATTTGGTTAGTTGGTTGTATGCTGACTACACATATATAGCATTTCTCTTGAGAAAGTGCACTCCAAATTTCTCCAATTACACTCTACCATAGTGCGTAATTTGCATAACCTTGTAGTGTAGTACTAATTTAGTGCAGAATTTCAGAGCTTTATCGCTTTTGCTGCTTGTTGCTGCTTGTTACATTTATACCTTTAAAATCAATGGTTCAAGTATGCTGGTTGTTAATATTTTGGTGTTCTTCAACTGCAGGCAGAAATTAATTATTTGGGGCAGCTTTATCATCCTAATCTTGTGAAATTGATTGGGTACTGCTTAGAGGATGAGCATCGACTTCTAGTATATGAGTTCATGCCCAGAGGAAGCTTGGAAAATCATCTTTTCCGGAGTGAGTTCTCAATATCATTAGCTTCATGTCCGGGCAATCTCATTATTATGGCTTTCGGATTGTCTGTTTTTCATGAAATTGATGAAAGTCAAATATACTATCATTCCGTATGTTTTTTTTTTTTTTTTTCTTTCCAAAATAGTATTTAAAGTTTGTGTAGCCATAAGTTATTTGTTTTGTGATTTAGCTCTCTGATATCACTGAAACAGGGGGTTCTCACTTTCAACCGCTATCTTGGAACCTCCGGATGAGGATTGCTTTTGGTGCAGCAAAGGGGCTTGAGTATCTTCATAGTCCAGAAGCAAAAGTGATATATCGTGATTTCAAATCCTCTAATATCTTGATTGATTCTGTATGTGAACCTATCTGATTGTTACTCAATACCATTCTCTCTTTTGTTTTATAAATGAGACTCATTTTTTGTAATGATGATTTTATGAAATAACAAAATGTTCTCAAGTCTTCACAAAATCACTATCATGCAATCACCGGTCAAGGTATTTAACTTTACAAATTCCGCAAAAGAGACTATTTTTGCAGAAATGTAATAAATTATATGTTTTTCAGTAGTACTGTTTGACTAAAGTTGTGAGGTTGGCTTACAAATTTTCTATTACTGATTGACAGAAATACAATGCAAAGTTATCAGATTTTGGGTTGGCGAAAGACGGGCCAGAAGATGGAAAAAGCCACGTCTCCACAAGGGTTATGGGTACCTATGGGTATGCAGCTCCTGAGTATATGGTTACGGGTAAGATAAGTTTTACAATTATATGTGGGCCATTTAAGTTGTTACGCAGCGTTATTGTGACCACTTAATTTTCAAAAGTGATACATTTGTCCACCTAACTTACTAATTTGGGTCAATTGTTAGTTTTTGTCAATTTTTTTTTTTTTTTATTCTGAAACAGTCATGTGAGTGACATGTGCAGTATTTTTAGAGATAAAATGAGCAAAAAAAATATTACATATTATTCCTCAAATGATATTTTAATTTTTTTCATGCTATATATTATTGTTGTGTTCGTTTTACCAGTTAAAAATGTTACACTTGCCACTCATTTAAAAAGTCAACAAAAAATTAAAAATTAACTCAAATTATCAAATTGAATAGACAGATGTGTTACTTTCGAAAATTAAATGGACACATTGACACTGCGTGTGTAACAACTTGAATGATCAAATATATAATTTAACCTTATATGTTTGACGTTGCTTCAATATACCGTGTAGTCATCTGTTCTCGAGCTCATTTCGTTTCATGTGTTCCTAACTTCAATATCTCCTATTGAAGGTCACCTAACTACAAAAAGCGACATATACAGCTTTGGAGTTGTTCTCCTCGAAATGCTGACAGGGCGAAGAGTGGTTGACAATAATCGTCCACCAAGGGAACACAACCTCATTCCGTGGGCTAAGCCTCACCTCAGCAGCAAGCGCAGGATTATGCGGGTGATGGACCCACGTATCGAAGGCCAATACCCCGTGGGAGCCGCACTGAGAGCTGCTTCCCTCGCACTCAAATGCCTCTCAGTAGAACCACGTTCGAGGCCCGACATGGATTATGTGGTAAAAGCGTTGGAGCAGCTTCAAGACATGAGAAACTCGGGGATTATCAGAAGTAATGCACCCCAGAAGCATCGTAGGACGTGAGATTGTGTAAGTTTTTAACAGAAAAGAGGAGTTTAATGCAATTGCAATTATTGTATTTAATTTATACCTGGAAAATAGTACAGTTATTTTATTTTGATTTGGCTGATTATCTGCATCCATTAGATTATCCTCCTATCTGCACAATGATTGGAGAGTGAGAATAATAGATGTTACAAAAGCACTTTAATTTGTCTCTCCATGTTTAAGCAGTGGTTGAATGATGTTGTCAAGGACATTGATATATTATGTTTACAATGCTGCAGCAAGTCATACACTCCACTGAAATCACATAATATGTCATAATAAATACTTATTTCTTAAAAAAATTAATTATTATTAAAAATGGGTGTGGGGATGTAAACATAATCTCAATCTTATATATAATAATAATAATAATAATAATAATAATAATAATAAGAGGCTATAATAATCATGATTTTTTGGTCAGAGAATAAGAAGAGATACCACTTAAACTAGATTCACTTTCATATTAAACCCAAACAAAATTTATAACTTTAAGCCGTTTATTTTTTATTTAATTAATTTTCTAAATATATTTACTTATGTAAAGTTGATCAAATACACTGTAAAATTTATAATGTAGTAATATTATTATTTAGAATTTTTTTGATTATACTTGGATTTTTAATTATTATAACAAATATGTGGTAAAACATAAATCAACTAAAAATAAATAATTAAAAAACTCTAAATATATTTAACCTCACAAAAACAATCAAAGATGAAAATACCTAATAAAATTCTTAAACTATAATTATATTAATACATAGTGTTGGGCCCAATAACATAACAAATCCCAATATCGTGGGACTTTTGTCACCGACTCTTATTGAAAATCAATTGTGGACTACGAACTTCATCCTATCAGCGTTAGTGTTTCGCCCACAATTGATCTTAATTTTTTTTTTTTTTCACCTTTTAGGATTACCATAAATTTTATTTGAATAGGTTAATAAATAAATCAAAATAACAAAAAATTGAAACAAAACTGAATATTAATCACCGGTGTTCAAAAAATCGATAAGTAAACTTATGAGATAATGAAATGGCCTAAATATTTATACTAATCCAGCATTAATCGTACATAAATGGAAATTAATCAATCTTAGCTATTTGATATTTTGATTACGCTAGACGTTAGAAATTCATTTAAAATTTAATCAAAACTAGATGAAGATTTTGAGTTAAGTAAAACTCGGTTGAGTTTGATTTAACATTTTGTCATTTTTTAGACCATAATGACATATTCGGCTCTTTGATAACTAAAATTATCTGACCCGTCAGTTAAATAGTTAATGACACATTAAATAGTTAATTAACTCAGAAAATGGATAGTTCTCCAATTAGGAATAGATGTTAGCCATTGATTAAGCACAAACCAATGAATCATAGATAGATCTAGATTATCTTAATGAAAGTAAGAAATCTTAC
>JAUMHB010052262.1:1837-13458 GCA_032359685.1 Pittosporum tobira
AATTCAAGTGATTCTCTTGTGAAAATTGTAGATTGAACTCTTTTATGAGTGAAGATCCAAGGCATTGACGCTAATCTCTAACCATAATGAGAATGATTTTATCTGTGAGGATCTAAGGCAACCCATTGACGCCAATCTCTGACCATAACGAAAATGATTTATCCTAAGAAATCAACTATCTGACCTAAATATTACACAAACATGGACTGTTTATAATTGTCTCCTTAGAATTTAAATTTTTAATGTGAGCCCCATTGCCTATTACTTAAAAATCAGCTAGATAAAAATAATCTAATCTAAATTTATAATCGCAAGATATAACACAACTCTTCCCATAATTTGCAGCACTTTTTTCTTCCTTCTTTTTTTTTTTTCAAAATAAATTGCATAAAAGAGTGTTTATGCGTGTGTGAAGACAACAAATCTGGAAGATTAGAATAACAGAGGGAAATATTTAAAGAACACTGATAGTCTTAAATAATGCATTCTACCATAATTTGATTGAATTTTGACTGCTTACAGGCAAACTGAAGTTAAAGGACAACTCACTCTTCACGCACATGCACGTCCTAAAATCATTATACCAATTCAAATCTTCCTCATAAGAAGAAATAACTTTTGATCAACCTTGAATTTACCCATGTTGGCGGCATCCCCCTGCAGCATCAGTTGAAGTCCTCCAAAAGAAATATATACCACCCTAAAGCCAAAATATATATAAATAAATAAATATATATATATATATATATATATATCAAGAAACACATAAATTGGATAGGAAAAAATCATTAACAAAGCCTGTTAGGTCCTCAGAAATCATTTATATTTCTTCAAAAATTGTTGCAGGGTAAATTTTTTGACATTAGTTTTAAGAATTGGAGCACTGGAATGGAACAATGGCACGTTTTCAGGTATTATTGACCTTAAGCCAAGCAAAATACAGGAAATCTGAAAGTTCAACTACCCAATCCAATGTAGCAAGCTAATCATTAAGGTCCCTCAATTTCCAAAAAAAGAAAAGAAAAAGAAACATATAGAAGTATATTTTGCATAAAGACGTACACTTCAACATTAGGCCCAGATTTGTCTTCTGCCATCTTATATAACAGCCCATGCATCACATACTCGAATTTGTCAGCAAGTGATTTTTGCTTTTCCTGAAATTGAAGTAAAATTCAATTGAAGGCTTAAGTTAATCCATGAAACCCTGAAAACACAACCATAGAGCAGTTACATGCCATAAAACAAATTCGCTATTTCCAGAAAAAATACGTGGGAATTTAAGATTAGAGCAAAAACCATGATCTCAATTTTGATTGACTGAAAGGCATATATATCTTGGGTTTCTTCCACTATTCTTAACACCAAAAAGGAGGGGAAACGGTTAAAAAGTACAGACACTACCTGTTTAAAGTATAATTTGTGGGAACTGATCCCATATAAGATCACTTTAATGAAGACCCTCTGCATAAAATTATTAGTGTGTACTTTAATGGTAAAATCTATATAAATTCCTTCTCTTTTGATAAAATCTTCTTCTTTGATCTACAAGAAAAACACCTCTAGATATATCCTCAGTTGTTGAAGGGAATAACAAAGTCGGACAGAATAAATCTATTAAGACCACTTTTTTCCCAGCTAGATCTGCCCAATCTAAAGTACGAAGGTCATTTCTCGCGAATCACGGGAGCAACCTCTCACCTTCTTTCTTCTACTGGTATTAGTTCCGACTTCAATAATATTAGAATGATAACTCATTGACCGATCTCAGCTCGAATTTTTTCACCTTTAGTGCCTTGTTTTTATATAATTATTTCAAGTGTTGACACGAAGTAAATGACCATGTATATTGGGCAACAGGAAACATCATTCCACATAGTTGAGGCCACAAGATATATTAAGGGCATATATCACAGAATTTTCGGTATAACTTGAACCATCTACAAAATCCTTTACATGATCAACAAAAGCATATGACAGGGAAATATTCATATGAAATTCTCATGGCCAACAGTATTCATTTCTCTTATCCCCTTGTCCGGTAAGTAAAATCAAATAATACCGAATACCCCCAAATCCTTCATGGCAGACAACATCTCAATCCAGAATATGAAGGGCATGAAAAAGACAAGTAAATTGACCAAAATTCTAGCTCAAACAACTGTACATTAGGGAAAGTGGGAAACCAAAAGATTACAACGCAGTATTCACAGCCCCACAAAATGGTTTTATTCTTAGATTAAAAAAAAATCCTGATCTTGGAGTATAATATATCCAGATTTCTTTATTCTTATTTTACTTCTGGCTGTTTTGAGAAAACATTCTCATAATGAAAGGCACTGAACCCAAGTATAGGAATAGGGTTACTAAACCGATATCACTACAAATGCATTTCCATTGATGCCAACCAGAGGATCGAGCATTTTCTTTCCAATTTGCTCCATATATATAGCATCAAGTAGATTGCTTTCGGATACATTGCCTCTTAGTTGTGCACAATATAATATAACTTCTAAAATGTTGACCAAGAGACTACATTGTTGCTTACATCATGTAGATTATCAACAAATACCAATTCATGAAAAAACCTAACCATTATTTCTGTCAGAAAATCTAAACAGCTTGCTACATTTATAAAGAAAATACATTCTCAAATCCTGAAAAAAAAAATTAAAAAAAGAAAAAGAAAAGGAGCAGATGCAATGTGAATGTAAACAGAAATAACAATTACATTACCTCGGGAATATAGCCCTTAATAGCTGAGCCATCTGCATTTAGAGTTTCCGATAACACCGTCCTAAACTTATCCCCAACGCGAATAGGATATAATTCAGTGTTCAAATCTAGCTTCATATGCATGTTCAACTCTTCGCTACGTCCTTCAATGCGAGAAACTGACATACATGTGCATGCAATTTTTAAGTGGAGAACCAGAGATAGGAGAAACCCATCAACCATAAGAAAAATCAAATTAAAATTAAAAGTGAGGTACATCACCACCTTACATAGAGCTACCAGACTGATTTAATTAAAAAATAAGCTGTAGGCAAAGAAACATTACTTTACAAGTAATCACCATGTAAGAAGTTCCACTACAAAAGATAGCCTAATATTGCACGTCACAACCCTCAGTATTTGCAAACATATTAGCCTATGGAATAAACGAGTACGCACAGAAAATGGGAACCCTTCACATATTAGAGCACCATGTGAATTCTACCTTCCATTTCATGTAAATTCTCCCTCCTGGCTTTGCATCCAACCACTAACTATTTATTCATGGAAAAGAAGAAACAAAATATTTTTCTTATTACAGCATTAATCGAAGGAATAGACAGCAGCTACTAGCGGTAAGTTGAATCCAGCCATGTGTTAGATACTTTCTTCCACACATCAAACTGCAAGAGTAATAACAGCTGACTCTCGACACCCTTGAGAAATATTAGTAGAAGTTCTGTATCACACTTCTCGAGATTACCACCACATTTAACGAGCGATTGACACACTGGAAAAACACGATAACTGATGGGGTACTGTGTAACTGAATCTCATCTTTCCACAACTTCTAAACTGCATAGTTTTCATTTGATAAATGAAGTCCCTTCTTATAACAGGAAATTTAATATCATGTATGCTATATCAGTCCAGTTCAGACTTCAGAGGTAATGTAATTTCAGTCCATAACTTGACATCTGATATAAGACAAAAGAAACAGGGAGGGGGGAGGATAGACACACACAAAAGCTGAAAACCATGGAGCAAATCTCTCACAGTTTCTGCTAGAGATTGCAAGCATTATATGCACATAAACAAAAACATCAAGAATCAAAATCAAATGTCAATAGGAGTAAACGGAAATAACAATTGTACCTTTATCATACTTTTTACCATCTACATCCAAACGATCAACCTTAATAATGTCATCAAAATGAAGATTAACCATCCTCGTGAAAGTTTATTCCTCACAAGATAATTTAACCTGAGAAAATGTAGAATCGGAGAAAGGACGCAACAAGAGTTATATGGCTTATGTCATTGCAATTTCCTAACAGCACTTATAATAAACAGTTTGTAAATGAGTTATGGGTCATTGCTTAGTACAATAGTAAAATGCTCAGTATACACAACATAAGATGCATATTAAGTATAAGGAATTCCATCCATTTTATGCAACCAAAGTCAAGTACTATTTATTGGGTCTAAACCACCAAGCTCTCTGAACTAGCAGGAAAAATACTAAGCGATGTCCTCTAACAAAACCAGGGACGGAGGTCGGAATTCCATTGCGGATACCAAAGTCCAGCACTTTTTTTACAATTCTACTTCTCATTCTATATTTTTAACATGGTACCTCCTATTTCTAAAATATAGTATCCTTAAAGTATGTTTGTTTAAAGTAATGATAGATGTGATTGAACTAATTTAAAATTTTCTAATACATTTAGACCCGATTTTACTAGGATTACTATCTCATAAATTATATTCTACAAATACTTAAGATCATCTGTGAGGTACTATATAATCCTTAGGAGGAAAATCGTATTAGTAGTACCCATTTTGAGGTATCAAATAGACAAATACCCTTAATTAAAAATAGTCCATGGGTTGTAATACTATGTTACTAATCTTACGACAAAGTAGAGCATAAACCTATTCAAATTGTAAATAAATAGCTAAATTACATCCATCACTATTGCGATCAAACATAGCCTTATTTATTTATATAATAATCACAAGAAATATTGTACTTTCATGAAGAAAATCAGAACCATTACGTCTTTGTCTAGAAAAAATTCTTGTAATTGCTTGAAAATTATTATTATTTTGAAAATTCAAGTTCTGTCACTGAGCAAAAGCATATCAATACAGGAGAAGGAAATGGGTGTAGGATCAAAAAATTAATGAAGCCAGAAAGCATAAAAATACACAACCACCACTTAAAGTGTAGAAAAGAATAAGTGGGAACACAAAAAACTAACGGTTAAACACCATTGATGAAGCAGATGCTCCATTGTTCTTCACTTCATTTGCACACACACACTCTATAAAGAATAGGTAATCATATCCTTTCAAAGACCCTAAATATAGAATTGAAGAGGGAAAAGACAACAACTTTATGATAAGAGCAATGCTATATATCGAAAGACTTCACCCTCAAAATAGATCCTGTAATTTCAACAAAATTCATGGTATTTGCAATCAATGTGAGAAGATCGCAATATAGCGGGTAGCAATATATTAATAGTTTCCTTAATATAAAAGATATTAGAGTAAGACCTTTGGTCACTAGCTTCAACTCTAGTGGAAGAGATGTGGCAGACTGGTGGCGGAAACAGAGAGAAAAAAACAGGGATGAGGGCTTAAGAGGGACGGAGGGTTTTACTTGGGAGGAGGGAAATAATGAAACAATGGTTTTCAACGGCTACGATTTTGGTAATATAACTGAATGAAGGGTTGAGATGATAAGCTTGGCCGTATATCAGTTTTGTTCAGAAATCAGAACCAAAGCCAAGCCAATTTATTTAAATGAAAATTGGAAAAGACGGGCAAGCCGAATGGCTTGGCTCGGCTGAATTTCAAGTTAGTTACTAAAGTTTATGGTATCTATAATTCACCCTTAATCTTTTTTTTATGTTATTTATTTATTTTTATTTTTATTTTTGTGGATGGTAAGTGTAATATTTGTATTAAATCCATCCTTCACTTTCTAAATTGACCCATTTACTTTATATATATCCCAATTTCTTTCTAAAATATTAAGAGGAAGTGAAAAATGATGAGATTTATTTATTACCGTTAAGTTATGTAGATTTTAAAGAAGTTAACTTAAAAGCTTGAATAGATTTGAATGGAAAAAAATAATCTCTAGTACCCAATTTTGACTTATTTATTGTAGGACTTAATTTTTTTTTTTTGGGTAAATGGATTTAAGTTCTATATTTCCCTTATCCACCTCCACAATACAAATAGGGTTGTAAATATAACTAAGCAGTTCGAGTTCGATTTAGATTTGCTCTGTTAAAAACTTGATTTAAATATTAACGAATAAAAAATGATGCATATTATGATGTTCGATTAATTATTTACACTTCATCAAATTACTTTTTCCTATTTATATTGATATTGGATATATCTCATTTAAAACTTTAAATTATTTAATTTTGACTCGTATGCATACTTGACTCAATCATTAAACGAGTTTTAAACAATTTTTATTTTTAAGTTTGATATATCACATGAATAGAATGTAAGCAAGCCAATATTTAACTTATTTCGGATCGTTTATCCACTTAAACGAAAAAGATATTTAAAAAATGAAGAAAAAAAATTGCTTCCAATTTAAGGGAGTAAATTGAAATTTGTTAGCTTCGAGCCTTCGAGTTTAAAAAACTTTTTTTTTTTTGGTACATAAAAAAACTTGTTACCATCAAGTCGTTAATATACGGCTGTAGAGAATCACGGCCTCATCGTGTTCACCCACAAGAAACATCAAATTATTGACTATTGTAGATCCTAAATACACGTTTACCCAACTTGGATTGGATCACATTAAATATCTCTCCTTCTTCCCTGAAGCTAGTACCAGGCAAACCAGTGCAGAAGTGCTCCATAGACATGGGACAAGTCTTAGATAAAATCCAAGGTACTCAAAAATATGAACTTTCCATTCTCTTTGTATACCCATTTCATAATTTTGGTTCTGCAAAATTATATGGATCATCTGATTGCTTATACGGGCATGTATTATTAATGGAGTTCTTGGGATCTTTTTTTTTTTTTTTTTTCTGAGATTTAGTTATTTTCCATAGACTGATAGTATAAATGATTAATTTGTTCAGCCTTGGACCCCTTGGCTATTCATATTTTGATAGTAGTTCTTTGACCATTCATGTGGTTTGATGGATGATATAAGTCATAAATGCACGTCTTGTTATTAAGATCTAAGTGAAGTGTTTAGTTAATGACATTTAAAAGAATATGTTGATTCAAACAACTCCATGGATCATATTATAAACCTGGTTGGCTTCATTGAGGAGAAGTACGAGTGTAAATAAGCGGAGTCGAGGGAGTATTGAGTTAGTCAAATATGGCTTGTAGAAGTTATTGAGCTTAAACTAGAGTTTGGTTTAGGCTCTTGCCAAGGTTCAAGTAATTAGTTGAGATTTAAAATATACTGATTTTGCTCGTTAATATTTTGAGTTGAGCTTGAATGGGTCTTTTCGCTGAATGAGCACGAATAGAGCCCGAATAGTTTGGTTTGTTTTACAGGCGGAGAAGTTTTGGAATAGCCTTTTTCCATTTTTATTATTTTTGTGGAAAGTTTAGTGAAAAATTCGAATATTAGATAGTTTTGGTAGAGTAGCCCTTTACAGGCTTGTACTGAATGCCTTAATGAAAAAGCAAACTTCTGTTCTGGTTTTTTTGAACTTTACCCACTAAACCTGGACTGAGGCATCTCTCAGATTGTCTTGCTTAAGTATCATGCCTTATTCAATCAATCATAGTTGGTCTTACTTGACAAGCTGCATTAATAAATTGGCTCTCTGGTGGATGCAATTGTATGTGAATCTTCAAAGATTAATATTACAATGTGGCGTCAAATAATGTAAGGAAGATATGGTAATTTCATCTAAGGCCAGTACAGGAATTGGACTAGGCTTAATGTTCTGTAAAATACTCTAAGAACACTGCTATACACACTATCACTAGGTGATATGTCTATGCTTCTTGGAATTGGACTAGGCTTAATGTTCTGAAAAGGAGCTCTGATTTATTTGTTGGATTAGTTCTCAGGGGCATGGCCAAGTTTAGCTGACTGTATGTGGTAGCATGCACTCATTTTTATAACAAAAGTGTATACTGGTATTAATCAAAGAATAGCCCATTAATACTAATATACATTTTTCTTCAAAATTAAATATTGATCTTATTAACACTTTTTTAATCTGAAAATAATGGAATATGTAATCATTCGAGTTGATTTCAGCACTCACTGAATAAACTTTCTAGGTACGCACTGTTAGTTATCCCATGGTCCATCTCTACGTAAATGGATATGGCCCTTTTCAATTGAATAGTATGCTTTCGAAACTTCTATGATTCCATATACTGAGAAAAAAAAAAACTCCCTGACTCGAGCGGAAATGAATCCAATTGCCTATCATAGTGTCAGTGGAGCATTCTTTGGCCTGTTGATGATAATAAAGCTTGGTTTAATATGCGACATTCTTAGTATTCAATATCTCAGGTTTGACTACTCTCTTATGTTATTCTTCTCGCCAGTTTGTTTGATGTCCTCTGGAAATGCCATCCTAAAATCAAGATTAGTTCAGATGAATAAACGTAGCTGTTGGATACTACATTTTGTTTCTAAGGATTCAATTCATACTGAAGTTCAAATTTAGGCACTTTAGCACTATTTCTTCTTTGCTATAACTATAGAATCTTGTTTTTGTTGTCTCATTTGTTGAATGTTGATTGTCTCCTGTCAATCTGGTTCATGAATTATGGATGGAGACAAGCTAATGTAATACATATTTGATATGTTAACATGTTGCACAGGCAAGGAGTGGAGGCGAAAACAAATACAAAAGATAACTGACAAGGTTTTTGACCATTTCAAGAATGAAACTGGACGAGCTAATTTGACTTTTGAAGATCTGTACATTGCTGTGTTACTTGTGTTCAAGTATGCTTTTTACTTACACATACAATTTTGATTCTAGCCAACTTATCGTAATTTTTTCTTTAATCACATTTAAATGTTCCTATGTAGTGATATCAACAAGCGCTTACCTGGACCACATTTTGACCCCCCGTCAAAGGAGCAAGTCAAAGCTTTGATGCTGGTATGTTATGATCTAATATATTGCTTGAAGTCTATAACCTTATGCTGTAACCTTCATGGTGAGGGAAATTAGTAAATTATGGGAAAATAACGGTACACTTTGTTACCATTTTCCCTTAAGTACCATTCGTAATTTGAAAACAAAAAAGAAAAAGGAGATACTGTATATCGTAATCACGTAGGAAATTAGTTTGCCTGCAAACTGCTATTTCAATTCTTAACTTGTTATCATGCACATGGTACTAGTGACGAACTTTTCTCTTCTTCTTGAATTCATCTGTTGACCTTTTTAATTTAGTAATAATGTATATGGTTACAAAGATGATAATAGTGTGGCTGTTTGTTGTCACTCTAATCCATTGATTGATTTTTTTCCCAAAAATAAAAAAACTTACCTCAATTAAGTGTTGTCAATTAAGTGTTGATGCAATCACCAATGTTTATGAGGTGATACCATGATTTGTGGGGTAACTTCCACCATATTAAAGTTTTCTCTTTGTGCAAGGGCGACTCTTTACTTTTACATTTCGTTTTTCTGATTTAAGGTATGAAGATTCTAAAGAGCAAAATTAAGTTTTCTGCTATCAATAAGTATATTTGTATATGTACTGCAAGTATGAGCGATGTATCCAATATATTCATCTGATTTGTTGTCAAGAACATATGATGAGGGCCCTGTGATCTAGTTGTTTTTAGTTATTTCTACTCACCTAGACTAGAGGAATCGTTCAAGCCCCAGGATGTTTCATTTCCATTTTTGAACAAAGGAGTTTGGTTACTTTTTCCATCCATTTTCACACAAAACTGAACAGAATTTTTTATTTGGTAATCCCTGCCAAAAGTTAGGATATTTTTGGCAACCCAAAAAATGAGGTGAATTAAAATAAACAAGTGAAACCTTTTCAGTTTATAATCTTGTTGAACGTAAAGTCCTAGGACACAGTATTATACACTTGCAATTGGTTAGTGGTGGTAATGCTACCTATATTTCTTTTTGGAAATGTAAAAGAAACTGACCAATCTTTAAGCAATTCAGCGGACAGTTTCTTTGATTGAAAACACATTTGACAAGGAAATGTATAAATAATATTTTCTTCACCTCCTTTTTCTTCATACTGGGTGACCCTCTAGATTCTCAGCTTGCTTCTGAGAAATCCACTTTTCTTGCATTTCATTGATAATAAATTAGTCTTTTTCTACCAAAAACTGAAACTAATGAGCATTTAAAATAAAAGCTGGGTTGAACTTAGAGAATGGGAACCGGGCCTTGATATTGATAATAAACTGATGTTCTTAGGTAAACTTTATTACTTATGCGCCTATTAATCGATCATGACATTAATTATTTGATAGAATTTAAAAAGTGAATCCAGCAGCCTCAAATAGATTGATGATTAGACAGCTTATTTTCCTATTCTCTCATGCTATTTTTCCTTATCCGCTATTATAGAAGTTTGAATAAACCTGCAAGTAGAAATCTGGGCGGGTAGCTTTCTTGCTACTTGAAGGTCGCTTTTGGTTGCTTAATGGCATCCCTTCTTGCTTATTTGCTTTCCTTTTCCTTCTCTAGAAGAGTACTACCTCAGTCTCCAATGTGCAATCAATCAGTTGCATCCTATCAATCTCAATTATTGCTTGGCTGTCTTGCTTGTTTACTGTTCCCTTCTCTTGCTTATATATATATATATGGGCCTCATCCATGTACAACATAGGATGAGAACACTGTTTCATCCAACTCAATATCCACCATCCAAAAGTTGATCCAATGGCCTAAATTAGTGCATATCTGCTATTATTAGTAGCGGAATCCCCCACTATTGCGGATGAGACCAGTTACCAAAACACCCCTTGATTCCACTACTTACAAATTATCCTTACGGACATCCGCTACTAATAATAGCGGATACTCTGTGATTAGTGGCTGATGCCCATGACGTAGATTTCTAAATTCATGTCTCTCTCCCACATCTCATCTCTCCTCTTTACTATATTTCTGAACAGTTATGGCATTATAGGCTTTGTCCATGGTGGATGTCAATAGCAATGATATTGGCGGTCCAGAATTTGACTCTTTCTTTTTGTTTCTGCTTTGGATCCAATCTGTGGGGCGTAGATCGAAAAAGATGGGACGTTGGTTGTCCTATCTGATGAAGGTGCTGGTGGACGATTTGGATGGCAAGTTGTTAATGATGACGATGGTGTGGATTGCTGATTTCGTATAGGGTTTGTCACTGATGTAAGGCGGCTCATGGTGGTGGTGCGTAGGAAATTGGAGCAGAATTGGAGAAAAATGAGTGAATTAAATAAAATTAGCTTTTTCAGAACTCTTATACATGCAATCAGTTATTTGCATCTAAAACAAAACAAGAAAACTTGAAACTTTGGTTGGGTATTACCTAATTCAGTTGTGTTAATTCATTGATTCTCAACAAAACAAAAAAGAGTGAAGTCTAAGATTCTCTTTGGTTTTTGTAGTTGCAGAGTTATTATGCCATCTAAGTTCATCCACTTTTCTTTGAGTTGCTGCAGAATACAAGTGTGAGGTCAGGTTTTGTAGTGTCTGCTGTGAGAGAGGAGATACAGAGAATGCTTTTAATTAGCAGAAACAACAGGTGTACTATAAGTCACCGACTTCCGCTACTAATAGCAGTGGATGTCTATGGGTTAAACTATTGGAAGTGGACTGTTTCAAGGGTATTTTAGTAACTGGAAATATCTGCTACTATTAGTAGCGGATATGCACTAATTCAATCCTTCCGATCAATTTTTCAGC
>JAUMHB010052273.1:0-16229 GCA_032359685.1 Pittosporum tobira
ATAATACGCTTAGTAAAATAACAAGCGATTAATAAACGACTCAGTTAAAAAAAATAATATTTCAGAACTATATCAATATTATACTCGTTTCCTACTAATTTGGGCGTTCTAAATTCATTTGTGTTATCCGTTTTCTCAAATGAGGTTTCAAACTTAAAATTACCTCTTACATCACTTATATCACCACTAGTTTCAAGAATTTTCACTTTGCCCCATTTACTTTAACTCCTATCCAAGTAACACCCAATAAACTTAATTCATAACAATTTAATCCCAAGAAAATGTTATTAAAAAAATAAAATAAATTTAAGAATTTTTTTGATTTTTTTAATTCCCCGAAGAGTTGATAGAAAATGAAGTTATTAAAAAAATCGAACAATTGAAGCCTTTCATGAGGTATAGGTAATTATTTTGGACGGATTACTTGTGAGATTATGGACTTAAACTTGAGTTTTGACTTTTTAGCTCAGAATAATATATAGTCCACTCTTAACTGGACTTCGGAGCCAGAGCTGCGTATGTCAACAAATTAAGTTTTGTGAACCATTGGTTAAATATAATTTCGACCAAACGCAATAATTTAATGGTGAGGTCTCTTCTGTTATTTTACAAAATCATGGGTTGGAGTCCTTCTCCCCTTCCGGTGGATAAAAAGTAAGAAAAATATATGTAATTTGATCCTAAAATTAAATTTTCTGTCTTCAATGTTAAGCTAAATCCCTCATATCCCAACAATTTTGACACCCAAATAGTATATTAAAATTACAGCTAAAAGACAAAATTAGTGCACATTTCAACCCAACACCTTGTTATTTGCCGGGACTTTGTACAATAAATACGACATTAAAAGGTGGCCGGATTTCAATTAAAAGGGCTGCGCTCTTTGCCGTCAGCCGCCAGTGAAGACTCAGTAGAAAAAGGTGTCACTGTGAATGTAATGGACGTTGAATATTAAAAAATATATAATATTATGAAAAATTATGAAAATTTATTTTTATAATATTATAATTTAGATGATAAGGTATTGGTTGAAGTTGTGAACTATAATGTTAGAATAATAGTTAAAATAATAGATCATTATATTAAAGTGTTGATTAAAGTGGTGAATTATATTTGATAAAATAAATTTTATTAATTTATACTCTTAAATTTAAAGAAAAATATTACACTTAATTTAAGACAACTAAAAAAAATTAAATGTTACATATATTTTTTTTAAGATAGAGGGATGGAGCACTCGCTGGTACACGTGCATGTTGAAATAATATTCCTCATTTCACTAATAATATTCTTCGTGCAACTTATTTATATAACCGAATCTACGCACAAGGGGTAAGGAGGCCCTAAAACACTGCTAAATAATATTCTATTTGTTTTAAAATTAAAAATATATTTTTAAATAAATATTCAATTGAATTTTTTATATAAAAATAAAATATTTTAAAAATATTTGTTTTTAAATAATATAAAATTTTATTTATATTTATTATAGTATTTTATAATATTTAAATAAAAATTTATTTTAAATTTTAAAAAATATTAAAAATAAATAATTATTTTTAATTTTAAAACATAGGTCATAATACATGGTATATGCTTTCCACGTCCCCAAAACATTCATAAAGTGAAAGAATTGAATATTAACTTTTTAGGCTAAAGAACATTAAGGACATGTCACTCTTTTTTCCATATTGCATGTGGAAAGAGACATTACCTTACTTTCCGACTTATGTATATATGCATACCTTTCACCATCCCATGTACGTAGGATATATTTTCTTATAATCCAACAAATTTAAAATTAATATTACTAATAAAAGTGGCATCTGAATACTATATTGCAGGATTCCCAACCTATTTAAAATGACCCAATTCTCCTTCCTTAATTATATAATTTGCCATTCCAATATTTTCTAATTACTTCATGCACTGAGAGAATGTTACGCCCTTTTTTTTAGTGGGTGGTGACACTAATTCCAATATATATTACAATTATATCATATTAATTAATTAGGGATCGATTTTCACATAAAATACAATAATATCATTAATCTATAATAATGGACTAGAAATTTCACTGGCAAGGAAAAACAAAACTATAATTCTATAAATAGAAAAAAATCTTACTAGTAAATCTTATAATTCTATATTAAACAAGACTCTGTACCATTAATTCAAACCATACAAACTATAATTCTATAAATAGAAAAAAATCTTACTAATAAGGAAAAATAAAACTCCATTTAATTAAATAAGAGAAAAAATAACTTCATATATTACGTGTGGGAGACAAGACTCTACACTATTAATCCAAATTATCTGAACTATAATCCCCTAAATAAAAAAATAAATAAATTCACCAATAAAAGAGAACAAAGCCATTTACATGTCACCAACCATAAACAAGAAGATAATATTTGGTATATAAGGATAGTTTTGTCATTTCAACGGGCTGAATGCTTATTCTTGTTTTCTCTCTCTATTCCCTTTCGAAACTACAATGAAACTCCCCCTCACCACCTCCATACTGATATCCTTTATTTCATGCACGTCTCATAAAAAGTAAAGATGAGATATTATGCACGTTATTCTCTCTCTCTCTATCTCTCTCTCTCTCTCACACACACACACACACGTATATATCATATTAACGTGGTTGTAGTTATCACAGTCAACCAATTATAGTCGATATAGATATTTCAAACATTTTATTAGCTGTATTTTTACATTTTGCAATATTCATTATTAATGATAATTTTGTCATTTCATCATTTAATCAGACCTACTTTTGTTGTGATAATTACAATCTTGATATTTTAACCACAAACGTACTGCTCCAAAAAGCTTGTTTCTGGAATGGAACAAAGCAATAAAGCGCCGTCGATGTCCATGTAACAGAAAACAAACAGAGGGACATACAACGTGATTCTTGTTGCTACTATATAGATATATATGCAATTTGTGTACATATTTTTAAATCTACAGATTCTAAATTTCTCACAGCAAGAGAATTTCGTACTAAACTGCCAAACCCGGCCCACATTGCATATTAGAGTTTATATAAAAATATAAATAATAAACATAATATAACAGAAAATCATCTACTGAAACAATATAAGAACAAAATTATATTAATATGACTTAAAAAACCTGATATACAAAATAGGTTTATTCTAACTTAGAGATTAAGACACCTAATTAAATTTGAAAATTAAAAATTTTACAATAATTTAAAAATTAATAATACTAATTAATAATAATAATTCTAACATTGCGGGGCCTTCCTCCTTTATGCTAGCTAGTTATAGCCAAAGAAAACACCAATGAACGCTCTCAAAGATTATGGCAATCAGCTTTTAGAATGTTAGAACAGTATTAAGATCAACCTCGATATGATATCTAACACACACAAAAAAAAAGGGCTTTTTATATCTGCATATTATTATTTATTAATTTATACCACAACAGCTCAGCAGCACCAAATATTACTCGTCTTAGGAGAATATTTGTCGGGATCCTAGTGCGAATACCAGGGACAAATTAATTTTTTCGGAAAGAGCAATATTTTTTCGATTTAGGTGGCTCTTGCAAGCTGTTGTTCTTGAAGCCATTTTGCCGCACTTACACCAAGCAGCTATTTTAGGGTATTGATGCATATGTGAACATAGGAGTAAATATTCTATAGAACGATGATACCACAATGTCGAGTGTTGAAAAGTAATTATTCAATACTACGATGATACCATGTCATTACGCTGAAATGATATAACATCACTCATATAATTCAAGAAAGAGAATATATGATTCATATCTAATTAATTGTCTCTCCTCCTATGATTGATCAAGCAAAGTTCCACATATCTTTTGCATATTTATCTCTCCTAAATTATGTGAGTGACGTGATACTACGTCAACGTGATGTCGTGATACTACATTACTGTGATGACGTGTTGAATATTTACTCGTGAACTTAGATATGATGAATTTATCTCAGTTAATCTATCTTTAGTTAATTTCATATTTTTTTTGTAATGTTAAAACATGATATACATTGTCCGACACTTTTCCCTATTTCTGATTCACGGAGTTCATAATCTGATTTATTAGTATAACATGTTGCAATTCATATAATTATTTCATAAAACTCTTACTGATAGCAGTGCCCAGGGAGAGTTAGTTAGATGTGTGTAGCTACCTCTCTATCAAAACAGAGATTAGTTTTTCAATTTAATTCCGAAAGAGTCAAATTTGGGACAGAAGTCAGAAGACGAACCTGCAATTTCTAATTTGGGACACATGGATGGTTAACTAAACAAAGGTAGCGCCCATGTTCACTATATATAGAATATTTCTTGGAATATGGAAAGCAGTGAAGAATGTAACAAAGGCATGCACCCATTAAAAATTGAAAATGCTATTTTAAGAAGAAAAAAAAAATGCTAATTCTATTCTCTCACAAGCTAGATGGTGGGTTCTACTCCTTCCTCATATGAGAGAAAATCTTGTGTAACTAGAAAAAAGTTTGTGAAAATCCTCAAAAATTTTCTATTCCCGGATGAAAGAAATTAACTGAATTTAATTAAATAAACAAAACTATTGTTTCAATTTGCACAAATCTCTATATAAATTGACTGATGTCTTGTAAAAACAATTAATAGATATGAAGTAAGAAAGAACTTATACAAGCAAAAGTATAATAAAGAAATAAAACTATATGTATAAAAGAATATACATATATAAAGAGGATATATACTGTAATCATATGATGATAAAGTGATAATTTTCATGCAGAGAACAGCCTTTTCCTTGGAGTTTCTTTCCTTTTCCTTTCCTCTCTTGGTTTCTGTTTCTTTCCCCTTTTGTTTTCTTTTTTCTTTTCCAACATGTTGAACAGTTAGTTCAGTTGAACTGAACCAGCTAGCGACAGAGGAAAACAGGAAACTACATATCCTTCAAGTACTATGTAGGGTAATAATGATGATAATATAATGATGTTGTCTTTCTCTCTATATATTTATGTATATTTATTCTAATTCTTCAATTTTTTTCTTCTCTTTATTATATGTTGCCTGTTCTCCTTCTTTTTACGTTTTTGCTCCTACCCATGATGATCCGGATTGCCAGCTGGGTCATGCGGGTCAGGCCAGAAGGTAGAGTACTTTAACCATTCTGCCTCTTGTGGGTTTGTGATGGGTGACTCCTGCAACAACAACAATATAAACTTGTTCAAGTTAGGTTAGGGTTTGCACATATTATATACTACAAATCATATATTTTCTAGATCATATTTTCTGACCTTACAAATAAAATACACGACATATACAATAAACTGCATTTTGTTTATTATTAGAGGGAAAGTTCAAATTAACATCAGTTTTGATTACTTTTTCCCGTTTGAAAATCAACAATGTAGTGGGAGAGAAAGAGAGATGTAGAGAATATATGAACATGTAATTGGTAAAAAAGAAACTTAAAGAGGACATAAATTATTCCTATCTTTATACTCTTAAACTTCTAACAACTGGGGGAAAAGAGGGAAAAAAAAAAAAAGATGTAAAAGAAAAGTTGCTGTGCTAACATCTTGAAGATCACAAGGAACAAACGTCTAAAAGCAAACTGTATACATGGCACCAATTCAAATAGTTAACCTCTAAACTTAATCGTGATCTCCTATATAAAGAATATTTTAAAGTCATACCAAAATAAAATGAAAATGAAAAAGAGGTAAAGATAAAAAGATAAAGGAAAAGGGTTCAATTTAGATATCCTTATTTTAAAATATTCGTAGTGATAATATATAGCAAGTAACAAGTTAAGTGCCTAGCTACCAATAATTTTATGGTCAAAAAGGTAATTGACACCTACTTCTTTGATATCAGATGAAGTGCAACCCATAATGAGTTCCTCTAATCCAGATGCAGACGTTCCTCCCATTTTATGATGATGTTGTTGCTGCTGCTGCATTTGCTGCTGCTGCTGGTGGTGGTGTTGCTGCCGAAAGATGAAAAAGACGTCATTAATTTAAAGAACGCAAAACATAATCATCTATATATTCATGTATTGTCTGCAAAGACAGAATTTCAAAAGTGAAAAGCATAATTACTTGCTTACTGCAAAACTGCCATATAAAACCACCATTTTTTTTCTGCAGTCCTCTGCGACACACTATTTAAGCATAAAACTTTGTTCAATAATATTTTACCGTGTATTTTTTTTGTCTAAAAAGTTAATTTTAATAGAAAATATAAAATAATGACACATGACTCATTTTCTGACTCATTATTTTGTCTTATAAAATAATGGGTAATGGACAGAGGAATTACTTAAATAGGTCATAAGAAAATTTTAGGCTAAATTGTATATTTGACCATATATGTTATCATGCAGTGTCAATGTGCACACTTAACTTTCAAAAGTGACATATTTGTTCACCTAATTTGTTAATTTGAGTCAATTGCTAATTTTTTTTGACTTTTGGTCCTAGTAAAATAGACATAAAAATATACATAATATTCTTCAAATGATTTTTTAAAATTTTTTGGACTATGTATTATTGTTGTGCTCATTTTACCCTAAAAATACTGCATATGTCACTCAAGTGATTATTCCAGGGCAAAAGGTCAACAAAAACTAGCATTGCTCAAATTAGAATATTAGGTGGACAAATGTGTCGCTTTTGAAAGTTAAGTGGGCGCATTAACACGACATGACAACTTAAATGGTCAAATATGTAATTTAGCCAAAACTTTAATATGACTACTATAAAAGAAACTTGTAGAAATATCAATTTCTTACAGAAAATATTACCCCCTTTTTAGCCATATCATGAGATTTGGTATGGTAGAATATATAGATACCTGAAAATTATCATTTTGGAGCATTATTCTGGAGACATGGAAGGAATCTTGATCAAGAATATTAATGGAAGAGTGATGGAGAGGAGGAGGTGAGATAATGGTGGAAATGGAGTGAGAAGGCCTGCTGATGTGGAAGGTTGCTGCTGCAAGTTGTTGGTGATGTGGATGCTGATGTGTCATGTGGTGATGTGGCCTTTGGAGTTCATGCTCTTCGCACATGCCTGTCGACACCGGAACCGAAGTCTCCCTTGCAGTTGAAGCTTCTCCTCCTGTTCCCAACTGTAACAATCACCGTATTATAAATTACTACTATTTAATTAACTGCTCCATTTTCTAGTCCCATTAATTTTAATCTAAATTCAGTTAACGTAAACAGAAAAACAACACAAGTTTTCTTCCCTATCTGGTTTTTCTTCAACTTGTTGTATAACTAAAATAAAAACAAAATTGAACAGAAAAATATAATGCTTGTACTATGTTTTATCTTTCTTAGCACGGGTTTAAAAGTATTTTTGACCATGTGTTGTTATCACTTTTAGATATTGAACCCTGAAAAAAAAAATTGAAATCGAACATCAATGTTCGTACATTTTTTGAAATTAAACCTTCCAACGAATTCAATTTCAATTTTGGCCGGAATATTCAAATTTTTCCAGCGATGCAAATTTTTAAAGGGGTATTAAGTGATGTGAAATTATATTTTTACCCTTCCTCTGGCCAAAATTGAAATTGAACTCGTCGGAATGTTTAATTTCAAAAAATGTACGAATATTGAGGTTCAATTTCAAAAAAAATAAAATTTCAGAGTTCAATATCTAAAAGTGATAACAACACAAGTCAAAAATACTTTTAAGCCCTTATCACATGACGAGAAATAAAATAAAACGACACCTGAATAAAGATAAACAAAAGATAATGACTAAGGATGTTATTATTATCAGGTGATTGATAGATAGGTTAACATCCTCAGTCATTTTAATCGAGCGAGCTTCAAAGAGGGACTAATTAAAGAGGAAAATTTTGTGCATTTTTTCAAGCAGAATTTAGGGACAACTTGAATAGACACAAGAAAAGAAATTTAGTGATCATAAATTCTATTATTCTTTTGATTTCAGGTGATTGAAATAAGAGAAGATGAATGCGAGTCATCTACAGTAAATTATTTCCACAATAAAATATATATATATATATATTAATTCTACAACAAGGTCATATATATCATTTACCTCAAAATATAGAACATATTAAGTTGATACAAATGGTGGGAGTATTGTATTAGTATTTATTTTTTGTGGAAATAGCACCTCCCAAAAACTAATTAGTAATCTTTAAAATAAAAAATCATACCTGATTATTGAAATTTTTCATAAATGGAGCGTAGCTGTAATGCTCTTGAGCTTTGAGTTGCTGAATTTCCATGGGATTATAACTCGATATTTGACCACCAACACCAATTACAGACAATTCATCTATACGTGTAGTGATTATATCTTTAGAAGAACTACTCCCACTCCCACTATCTCTCCTACTATTAGGTTGATCACTATTGCATTGCCTTGGCTGAGTCTGATAGAATATTTTCGAAACCACAAGCTCTCCTTCCCTTTCTTCTTCATGCTGCCCTAAGTGATATTGATGCATCACCCAATTAGTCTTTTCGGGTTTTCGATTTTTCCCAAAATTTGTGTACAAGACTAGAATTTTCTTGCACCCTTTTTGCTTGCCACTCACCATCACCGGCCTCGTCTTGCCGGTTTTATGCCATCTAGTTTCTCCACCGGCCTGTAGATGGTCGCATTCGGTTTGAATTTTTCTTCTCTTTCGTGTTCCTGTTGTGTAAGCTTTCGAAGGTCTATGGAAGAAATGTCTACTCAATCCATCTCTTGTAACGCCTAATTAAAAGAGATACATATATGTTAATTTAGTGCATAAGGAAAAGAAAAATAAATTCAAAGTTAGGTCAAATTAGGTGTAACAAACTTATAGTAAGTCATAACTAACAGTATATGTGTTGAAGAAAAGAAAACAAACCCTAATTAGATTTCATGCAGTTTTAGTTCATATTTTTAAAACCCAAAAGTGTCTATTTACCTGGAAGTCTTTCTGGATGGGTATAACAAATTCCATCTTCTCCTTCAATGGTAGGGATGAATTCATCAATCAAAGGGTGAGATCGTAATTCTCTAGCTTCAACTTTTGCTTCAAGGTGTTCTATTAATTCTTGATCTGTGGGATCAAATTTCACTCCTGCTGGTAAACCAACCCAATCCTGCAGGATTAATAAATGAAACTATGAAACCAAAGAAGGAGAAAGAAAAAAATAGATAGAAATTTTACATGGATATTGTAACTAAGCTATTAATTGTGAACAAATTATGTGGCTTTTCTTGAAAGATAAATACGGTAGTATATATACAAGATAAAAGCAATCACCATAAGTAAAGAGGAAGCTAGCTAGCATAATTTTATTCTTGTTTGATTCTTCTTTAAATCAAAATCTTTATGTTGAAGCCAAGAATATTAGTACTAGTTAGCTAGTACTAGATGTATAATATATCCGTACGTACCGGCTTCCCTTCAAGCTTCTGTCCGCAGCCAGGGCAGTGTTTGGATCCACACAATTGATGTTCCTCGAGCTTTGCATCAATAAGATGAGAGCTGCTGATGGAGGACCCCAACTGAGTGCTACTCTGGTTCATGGCGCTATCTCTCCAAACGTGTCGCCGGACGTTTTTCGTAATTTCTATGATCAACTTATTTGAAGAATTATATTCTCCACAAAATATTCACTTCTATATGACATCCTCCTAGCTCGATCTCTTATGTCCTAGTACAGTCGTCTTCAGTTTGTTCTTCAATATCAAATGATCCAGCAATAGAGCCTTCTAATATTTGCTTGAGATCGGATGTTCTGTCAACTAATTAACCGGAAAACAAAAGGGCAAATTAAATTGGTGGTGATATCAATATGGCTATAAAATCATGAAAAAAAATATAAAAGTTTTTGGACATGAATCATATATCAAGAACTTGGAATAAGAACCCAAGAAATATCCGAAGAAATTAAAAAACGGAAAAATACAAAAAAGTCTAAGAAAAGGAAACAATTTTAAAACAAGAAATTAAAAATATCCCCATTGAGATAAATATTTACCAGAAATGGAATTATTCGGGCAGAATAATTCTTGTGAGGCCAAGAGGGAAGAGGGAGAAGAACATAGAAGAGAGAAGAGAAGAGATGAATAAGAAAGAAAGAAAGAAGAAGAAAGGAAGAGTAGGGGTTTGGGCTATAAAACCTGCTTTAGCCATGGAAAACACCAGAAATTCCTCTCCACTTTAACCGAAGCCAGTGAGATAAAGAAAAAGTTGCCTCACTCATATATACGTCGTACACCTCTACATACTACCTTTAACCCCTTTGCTAAACTAAGACCCACACAATTTATTTGATTAAATATTAACTCAATTTTAAAATAAAATTATTTTATGAATATTTATTTTATTTTATTTGAAATTAATTATAAGTTAAATACTACACATTTTATATACAATAAAAAAATTATTGGTCAACATGTGTGTTTTTTTTTTTTTCAATTTAATTATAATTTATTTAGACTAACAGATAAAATTTAAATAAGTTACACAAACATGACCTAAGTACACCATTTTATTTAGGCGGTTAGAGAGGGATATAACAAGATAAAAAGAATGAAAACACCTCTCTCTCTCTCTCTCTCTCTCTCGGTTTCTTTCTTTCTTTCTGGTCTCTTGACTAGTAAAGCGAAAGCTAGGAAACGGTCTACACAGCTGTATACTTAATTAATTTATTGTAAACAAAAAAGCATATTATAATTAATTAAATAATATAACTGTTTTTGTTTGTATTAATACAATAAAAAGGTGATTGATATCAACATCCTCAAAGCTAATTAGCCTGTGAGATTTGTTAATTAAGAGAAAATTAGTGGATACTTCTCAGTATCCATCGTACTTAAGTTAAGAGTATTTAATACGATATTAAAGAAAAAGATTAATTATAGTTACGTAGTTGGAATATTTTATTATTCTAATCGAAGCGTGTACTGTTCAGGATTTAATTGGGATAGGGTTTCTGGAACTAAAATGAATAAGTGCAAGTTTGGTAGCAGCGTTGAGAGATTATGACATTTAAACGTAATAAAATATCATATTTGATAAATTGTGATATATTAACTTTAAATTTAAAAAACTAAATTTTTACATTAAATTTAATTTCAATAAAAACTTAAAATTAAATTTAATCTGCAAATTATAATTTAAAAATGGCTACCAAACTAGCCCTAAATCTAAAACGGTGAATTTAAAAAATAGGAGCTCACATGCTTCTTTAAGCTGGAGTGCAAATCCATCATGATTCATCTGCCATGAATGTTGTAGACGGAGAGAGACTACAAAGTTGCTTGAAATGCAAGGCAAATTAGCAGTATACTTGATGGACCACCACCATCCTTCAAGTCCTTCTAATTAAACATACACACACACATATCATCTGCCACAATTTTCTTAGTTTCGCGTTATAGTGGAAGGAATAAAGTCACATGTTATTATTTTTAGCGAATTAACAAATACAACTGTTACAAACGATCAAATTTACTGTATTAATAATTGAGATTAGATGAAAAAATTATGAATATTTATCTCACGTCATGGTCGAATATATATATATGTGTGTGTGTGTGTGTGTGTGTGTGTGTGTGTGTGTGTGTGTGAAGCTAGGGACAACATAAGATAGAAAGATTGTTTCATCTTACCCAACATCAATCATCCAGATGTAAATCTCAACGGTCAATATTCATCACATTCGTTACTAATAATAGCGGATTATTTTTTTTATACAGGAGACTTCCGCTACTATTAATAACAGATATATCCTGCAAAAAAAAAAAAATTATTACTAATAGTAGTAGATATACACTATTCTCAATTATTGGATTAAAATTAGGACGATTGATATTAATTTAGATGAAATATTGTTTCTATTATATGTTGTACACACGTGCGCGCGCGCACACACACACACACACATATATATATATATATATATATATATATATTCAACAAAACTTCAACAAGAAGCACCAAAACTATTAGCTCATCTAAAAGCTGAATAAAAATGACAAGAAATTATATGATTTGCCAATTCCCATATGTGTTAGATTATACTCCATATAATTGTTAATGTCACTCTATCTAGTTTCTCTTTAGGTCTTGACCTTGTGTATATGTATTTTATTATTTTGTAATGTATGATAATTAAGCTTGACATGCATGAAATATTTATCAATATATATGTACTCCTTCCCAACTGCATGTCATTTATATTAAAAATGATTATGATGCCAAGTATGAACTTGGTATACGTCTTAAAATTAATGTTAACTACCCATATATATATATATATATATATATATATACAAGACAAATTTGTCGTCTTAAAAAAAATGAGTCTTAACTCATTATTTTTTATGTTTATTCTTTTTAAGACATGATGAATATATAAATCAGCAATATTAATGGCCACATAAGTTTAGATTGTCTTCTATCTTATTTATTTTTTTTCACTCTCTCCATCTTTGTCTCTACTACATCTTCCCTTTTAATGGGATTATTTATCATTAAGAAAAAAAAAATATTTTTCTAATTAAAAATAGTAGCATATTACATGATGGATTATCTCCCTTAATATATAAAGATGGATTATATTAAGGGATAAATCATCAATGAGGTATATGTAACCTTGGATCAAAATGTGAGGGTGGGACCCAGCTCCCTCTTCGGTCCTCCAATGGAGATATTTTTTACACCAATCAGATGATGGCTAAGCATTCATGTTTATGACATTCTTCTCCAATATAGTCAAGAACACATGATGCAAAATGTTTGTGGAAAACAGACGGCCATGATTATACATTACTCATGTGTTTTACATATATCATTCAGAGATAAAGAAGAAAAAATCTGAGGGAGACACGGAAAGTGAGATGACGGCCTGATTCCATTTTATGTGAAACATTAATAGAATCGGACGGCTTATAAACCATTCAACTTGTGAACATCCTTACAATTTAATATTCCCTCTATTTTAAATAATTTTAAAAAAAAATTATTCTAAAATAATTATCATTTGTAGTTTTTTTAAGAAAGCATAATAGATTTCTTCCCATATTACCCCTAATCTCTCTCGTTTTTTCAATAAGGGATAAATTTAAAATTGAACACTAATATTTATTGTTGATCTTAATCTATGTGAATCAATATAAAATAATTATTAATATGGAACGGATGGAGTATTGTTAATAGACTTTGACTAACCCTGCACTGGACCCCACGTATCTTAACACTGTTTTTATGTTCTTGAATTGATTCTCATTTCTCATGTGTGCATGCCATATATAATCATCTTAGCTTTCTTTTCATTTTCACTTGCACATATAAGAGTAAATTCAAAATTTGTTTTTTTATTTTTTACCCAAAAACAATGTGAGTAGAAAATTCTTAATTTCATAATTATATCGTAAGAGCATTTCCGCTTGATCACTTGATTGGAGGAGAGAAATTAGAATGGTAATTACGAGGGAATTTGGATCTTTCGATATAATACCAAAAAGGAATTACGGTGTTAAAACTGTAAAAACAACGCACCAAAATGAGCAATACGTGTACCTCAAAATCTGAAATGAAATTTAACCCGAAATAGGAAAGAATGGTGGATGTTACATTTATAAAGATTTGAGAATGGTAATAAAATCAAACATAGTATTATTTACGTATAAGATAAACGTGTGCTGCATTAGAATGATTAGATTAGATTAAAGTATGATCGTAAAATTTAATTTTATTGTGTAGTCTTCACAAAAAACACTAATCTCAATGTGACTTATTTGCACATTTTATTCTTACATTTTCAATATCAGACCCAAACGAACGATTTTAAGGAATAAGTTCTAGCTCAATTAGTACATGTCTCATCCTTTAACAAATCGAGAGACCAGAGATCAAGTCTCTTATAAATATCATAAATCAATCCCGTAGAGGACTTCATAGGGAGCATCTTATATTGTTGAATACATTCAGTATGAAGTAAAATCTCGTACGAAGACCAGAAATTAATTACATAACATATTATCTTTGTTGAAAATATGTTATACGAGAGATTTAAGTTATATGTCTCCTTTATTCACTTTTTAGTAAATAAAACCAACTTTTAATAAATACTAAATGATATGTTAAAGGAACATATATAATGAGGACACAAATTTCATGAAATTCTGGAAAAAGGATATTCTTTTGTTGACTAGTGAGCGACCCATGTTTTGCCATGTGACCATGTCTTTGTTTTTTCCCTGTGGAAACAAAAAAAAAAAAAAAAAAGTTGCCAACAATTTGGGTTTTATATAAAAACTTGTCTTTGACCACGTCACACTCTAGAAGAAGACCAACCTTGTCGTTCCAGGGGGGTTGGGAAATATGTAAAGTTGGGCGTGACTAATAGTGTTGCCCAAAGAGCAGATATATATGTTAGGTTCATCTAATTTTGTCCTTAAATTTCACTTCTCCCTCACTCCATGTTTATCCTTTTTCATTGCTTTACAATCATACTATTTAACTGCACAATTGTACTATTTAATATGGAAATAACATGATATATATATATATATATATATATATATATATATATATAAAATCTTTTTTTATAATATAATCTTCTTCTTTTTTTTATCATGGTAATTTTATTTTTTTTATAGAATATAAACTTTAACCTTGGAAACATTTTTTTTTATTATCTACTCTTGGTGCATATTATAAATCATCGGATGCATGCACTAACACACTAATCGTGCACCCAATATCACACTAACCACGCAGACCAAGTAAAACTCTATAATAAACTATGTGCAAGTATTCTAAAAAATTCATTAACCATTACAAGGCATAGAACAAAACCAAAAATATTTCCAATTCATTTAGCATTTCAATATCCGCAAATCCATGTTCTCCATAAATCAGAAAACATCTACCACGTAGCTAGGCCGCCTGACAAATGGATGAATAAGGATGAATTTTGATAAACATTTATGGATTTGGATCTATTTATATTTGATTAAAATGTGTTGAATTTTACAAGGTTGATAAATGAATGAATACATATATATATGGATATGGATGAATATGGATAAACTTATATCAACCTTAAATTTCATATATTCTTTTTTTATACGTTTATCGAAAATATATTAATATACTCCTTGTTGGAAAACTGTCGACGTCATGAATTTAATTGTGTAAAAAAATTTATAATTTCGATTGCATTTGAGTCTTAAAAATGTAGGAAGAAAAAGAAAAATAAAATAAAATAAAATAATCCATAGAAAAACGTCACGTGACAACAACTTCTTACATAATGAAATATTTATTTTGCTAAGTTAGTTTCTCTCTATTACATGTGTATTACAACTATACATACAAATTATGTATATGTTAATTGATTCAACCACTAACCGTTCAATTAAATTCACTTAATTTATAAAACCATTTAATTCAATTCATCTATAAACCTCTCTAAATAATTTTAATCTATATTTATTTAACATTAGATGATTTTGAATATTTATTGAATTGTTATCTAATTCATCAAGTCGACGCGTAACAATTAGATGCATTTTACCATATAATTATTTTATTTTGTTTCTACATGCCCAGACCGAAATTAAGACGCAATCTACTTGTCCAAAAACAATTTTTGTACACCTCAGACCAAACCCAAAAATCTGAAAAGTCATGTATCAACTTATCAATGAGGTGAGAGGGGCCTACGGTATGTACGAAATGGAGCTCAATAGTTAAATGAAACTGATTTCGACCACTGTTGCTCCACAATACTTCTAGATTGCATGGTTTAAAGTTTTTATAAGTTTTCACTGGAACATTTAAAAAGTTTTGTTTATGAATTTATCAAAATAAAATTTAAAAATCTAAATTTTTAAAAATTTGTTCTCATCGAAACACTATTATTAATCAAAAATAGTTTATTAGCTTCAAGATCTCAAAAAATATGAGTTAAACAAATACTCCCTCTGTCCAAAAAAAAAATGAGGCTTGACTCATCATTTTATCTCACAATATAATGAATCAAATCTCATTCTTTTTTAAACGGAGGAAATATATATTTGGATAACAATTTTATATTCTTTTTTAAACGGAAGAAATATATATTTGGATAACAATTTTATCTAAAATGATCGTACTTGTTTAAAATTTTATTTAACTATACTTTTAGTTCATTTCTACATATTTTTTAATTATTGTATATTATTTTTATTCTTTTTAAAAATA
>JAUMHB010052284.1:0-16228 GCA_032359685.1 Pittosporum tobira
ATAATTCGACTAGATAAATAACAAAAGGAAGATTTTTATTTATTAAATCATTCTCAAATATTCGGGTTCTCACAATGCCCTTGAGCATAACTTTTGTCAAAATGACCAAAATGCCCTTGAGCATAACTTTTATCAAAATGACCAAAATGCCCTTGAGCATAATATTTTTATTTTTAATTCAATTGTCTAGAATATAGCGATGCAGAAAAATATTCATAAATAAAAATTCATTCCAACAAACATTCATTCACAAAATCGGGTCTCACAAATAAATACTGGGTCAACACATGGTTGACGCCACTTGTTGTAACAGAATTCAAACAATTCCTTCATTATTCATTCTTCACCTTCTTAGGTTTTACGCAACTCTACACACACACTTGTGTGTGCCAAAATATTAATTTTTTTCCCATTTGAACCACGACGTACAATTGAAGTTTTGTGCTGATATGCTTTAGGTAGTCTTTGGATGGTGTAACCACTCCCAATTTCTTGCGTTTCATGCATTATAAATCTGGTTGGCCCTTAATTATATGTATTATATTAAATTCAGCAGACATATTCCACCAAAATTGAATCTCAACTATGTACCCACTAAATAAGACAGTTTTCTTGCTAATCTATGTGCTCTCATTTCGATTTTTTGGTGTAATATTTTGAATTCTGATTCCGTAAGGTTCGACATAGTCAAAGGCGAGATGTTCTCTTGGAAATAGATGCAATCAAGATATCTGCACTTAATTTATTTGAGTTTGTTATATCACATTCAACTTTTAAATCCATGACTTTTCATATCCAATTCTTTGGGGGCACATACGTGTGGTGATAATGTTCCCGAAAATCATGGGGTTTCCTTGAAAAACTTGGAGCTCCCATCATCAAATTTTGGCCTTGTTCGGTAGAGCTATGCAAATTCTATTTGCAAGTTAAATTTAATTTTAAATTTTTATTTAAGTTGAATTTAAGTTACAAACTTAATTTTTTGAACTAACATTTAGTCTATCAAATATAATTTTTTTACGGTGTTTAAGTTCTGCATATAATCTCTAAACGCTAAACAAACTATTATCAGACAAGCACTAAGTCATCCATGACAATTTTATATTTGTTCTTCTTCTCTTTTAGAATATGCACCTCACTTCAATAATAGTTGGAGTGTAGCACTTGTTGAGTGCAAATAATTTCCTTCTTTGGATGCTTTTGTTCAACTTTACAGATAATTTATGCATCTTTTTTTTAATCACTTTAAATAATAACAATTATTTTAGAAGCAATCTATTTTGACAAGTTTAGATTTTTTATTTTATCGTTGCAACAATGTTCGATACTCGAGTAAAGGGAGGCGAGGAACTGTACACACATTCTAAGTCCCAAAAATTGTTTGATTACAATTTTGAAATTACACGGAATACCATTAATAAGCAGAAAAAAATGTATCCATCCAATCAGAGTATCAACATAAATGTGGACCTCTTCTACTTACTCACATAAAACTTAAATACCATAAATCCTATTTGTAGAATTATCTATCCCTAATGCGTGACTCCATGAAATATTTGTGTTTAGGGACGTTGTGTGGGGCCCTTGATTGGTATTGCATAGAAAATGACTTATTCGATAGTACTCCCTCCATTCCGAAGTAGACAATATGGCTGAGTTATTTTAACAATGCAGGCCCACGCATTCAGAAAGAAGGTGGACACAAAGACATTTAAAAGTTCTAGGGCTTTAGCTCACATGGGAATGGCTGGTGGTACAGGGGTAGAAAATAGAACTATATAAGAACCCAAAAAAAAATAATAATAAGACGAAAGGAGAAAGGGATTGATCAGGGGCATGTGCTTTCAATTCCTGCTTTAGCATGTTGTCTGTGAACAATCTTCACCTAAAACAAACTACCAAAGGAAGGGAAATAAAAATGGCACGGTTATTGACTTATGGATCTGTTCAATCGTTTATTTTTATTTGGAAAATAAAATAATATCGCACGTATTAAATAACCATGTTGGAGGCCTGAAAGGGGTTAAGGTTAGGTTTTCATCAATCCTAACTAGGGCTCCCAATTATCTAGGGTTAGGATCTCATTAACCCTAACTATGGCTTCCAACAAATTAAATTTTCCTGCCTACCGAGTGCCAAAAAATGTTGGGCTCAGTTGGAACACATGGTCAGCTAGCATTTTCCCAATGGGCCGTAACCTTAAGGTGGTTACATTAAAGGATAAGCCCTAGTTCTACCATATTCTTGGGCTAGGGTGAATGTACACGTGAGATGTGGATATCTAGTCTAACACAGACTCTACCGCTCACATTTAACCTAGCACGGACTCTACAAAACCCATGCGATTTGGCCTGATCCCAATTAAATTTGTATAAAGACAGCCTGATCTGGCTAGGTCACAGACTAGGTTTCCTATATAAACTCCCCACCGCTAGTAAAGTAGAAACAATACTCTTTCATACTCATTTCTAAAACTACCATTGGTGTCTCTTTATTCTTGTTACTAACTTGAGCATCAAGGAGGAAAAGGAGGTCGTAACTCTTTTATTGCTCATTGTTTCAGATACCTGTTAGTAAGAACTCTTATTCTACCAAGGGCGCAAGGCGAGTGTATTGATCATCCTCAGATATCGACATACCATATGATTCATGATCAACTATATATTTTTACTAATAATTGTTTGATTAAACTAAGTTTTAAACCATTGATTAAACATTGCGTCAAGTGGAAATAATTAATTATTTAAACATCAGTTAAACAAGTACGTACTATACGTGCAACACGATGAGCAAGCTCGTGTGATCTTGGGTGGTTTAATAACTGACCATGGCAATTCATGGAGGTTTTTGGAGAATTCCACAAAGCAGTTGCGAAAGACAAGTATTTATGGATTTCAAGGCATGAATAAGTCCCGCGTCAAACACAAATACAAAGTATTCGTCAATCAAATCAGAGTACCTAGATTTATCTCTTCATCAGGAGATCACTGATATGAGTCGAAGGTGTAAATCTGATTACTATTATAAAATGGTGGCCATTCTTTACACCAGCAATTGTAATTGTAATCACCCTGTATGATTTCTAAATTGAAATTTAATTTTCTTTCTTTTTGATTTAAATCAACGTTGCAAGTATTGATTTTACAATTGTTGTTTAATATAAAATTGGCAAACATAAGGTTTCAATAGTGATAACAGAGCAAAACTTTATCGGTTGCCAATGGCAAATTTGCTTGAACGCTGAAAATAAAGCGTCTTTGTTCATAAATTCTATTTATATAAAAAGAGTTTGATTGATCTTTTACCTGATTTTTTAAATACCATAAAAATGGTGAACTCTTCTATGAGACATTGAATCTTAGTTTACAATTGCATGAATCTTTTGGTCAATTGGTCAAAGTTCAAGTTCCACACGTTGACCACTGTGCAAAAATTTAATAAACTATCAATATCGATTTTTAAGACAAAAATGTGACAAATATTTAATTTAATTGTATTGTCCCATTTTTATCAACGCACACTGATTGACACGCCCAGTGGGATTATCTAACTAGTTTTCTGGTATTTTCTATACAAGGATTGCCACCAAAGACGAATGAATGAGGAACAACAATCTCATGAAAAGGATGTTGAACTTTCTAATATGGGTTTTGAATTAATATGTATGTTTAAGTTAAATTCGTCGATTTAATGAAATATGCATAATGTTATTTCATTATATACTTATTTTCTTTTACCACTATACCCATACTGCCCTCAGTTTAATGACTCTCAATGTTTTAAAATGGAAGTTGTTAAACTAGAGAGTAGATATAGAAGTTAGGTTCGGTTAACCCTTTAATGAATATTTGGAAACAAATATTACTTTTTAAACTTTTTCACTAAAATCCTTCCAGGATAGCTCGAAGGAGGAGGATTTTAAGTAACATGAGTTTATAACAAAATATCCATATAAATAAAATATGAAAAATTGTGGTACACATGGAGAAACTGAACTTTTATTAAAAACTTGGAGAATATTTAGAAACTACAAGGCAAATGTAAAAATTGAAACTGGAGAAGATAAAAATAGTAAGCTAAACTACTAGATAAAATATGAAAGTGAAGATAGCTTAGGATATTCAACACGGGTGTTGAAGGTGTGGTCAGCTCGGGCTTAGGAACATGCTACTGATGGTACTTTTTGTGGTGGACAGTTTGTCATTGGTTTGGACATCAGCGTTGACCATGTCTCAGAGCATATAGGTGCCTAAACGGAGTAGAATAATAAGTAAGATCCTTCCGAGTTAGGATCAGACTTGTACTATTTGGTGGCTGCGGAGGCTATAGTTGTTTGGAGTACATAATTAATTTTTAATCTCAAATCGTCTGGTCTTTACTTTGGCATTGTAACACTTGGTCGTACGTTGCTTGTAGTGTACCGTCTGAATGACTGGATCATCCCAAGCCTCATCTAAAAGGTCGAGATTGAATCGGATGCCTTCCTCATTTGTGGCCTCGTCAAATTTAATAATTATACGGATGAGGACCTGAGTTTCCACTTAGTTGTCTGCCTCAGTCCTATAAGCCAGTTTGAACAGAGTTTTACCTATCCGGTTTGCTCAGAGAACAAGCAAGAGTTCCTTATACCAGTTCCCATATGCCATATATAAGGATCCTCTTGGTGACCTTTACCTTTATATTAGCTTGATAAGGCTTAATGCCTTGATCAACAATGTATGTTTCAAATGTCTTGTTCATGAATTGAGTGCAATTATAAAATATTTGTAGTTATGGGACCCCAAAATGGATAACAATGTAGTCCTTTGATTATAGATGTGCAAGTGTATATAATTAAGTTATAGTATATAGATATCGATTCCACAAGAATTGAAATTGATCAACTATTTATCAACGAAGATAATCCTTTAACTTATCTAACAAAATAATGAAGGTTTAATTTTTATATTAAGAAAACTAATTAACTAATATATGATAAAATTAGGTTTTAAACAATTATAAAAGGAGTACTAAGATTTCGATTTCATCTGCCCATTCATAATCAAGTTAATTAAATTATCATACAAGTTATGGAATTTATCGTATTGTCATAGTAGAATTTTTCAACTTTAGATTGCTACTCTATCCCTACTTCATTTATCAATTTCATAGTCTCCATGAAAAATTTAAATAATATGAAGTGTATTACGTTCTTTGAAAATTTCCAAATTCATTAACATATAGTCAAATTATTACCGAAATTACACAAATCAACTTGAACTATATCTAGCAAGATTTAATTTATGGTTAGGAATCAAACAAGCACTCACTAGTCGTCACCTCTCGGTCCTTAAATTATGTGACAAATATCATCTAAATAGTGATCAATTATCTAGAAACATTAAAATCATGATACATAACTCGCAACAATATAAACTCATATAAACGCATGATAAAAATGATAACTTTAATTACTAATGGGTAGGATCCATTTAATCTTAATACAAAAGTATTTAGAACATAATTGAATTAACAAACAAAAGATAAAAGTTTAGAATAGAAGAACCCATAAGTCACTCAAATGATAAAGCTCCCGTCTTGCATTAGAAAGCCTTCCGTCGAACATTGTCTGTACAAAACTACTACTAAACTATGAACACCTAATAAAACTGATAATGATATTGATACATGGGTGAATTGTATTTATAGGCTAAGTTACACAATTCAACCTCTTGATTTATCCTTTTCAAACCAACCGAAAAATCATGAATTAACTAATTAGGTGGAGAAAATAATCGAAGAGTAGTAACTCATAAATAATAAGCCAACACCTAGTCATGTACATGCATGAATTCATAGAACTCAAATTATAAGTATCCATAACAAGTCTAAATTCTCATAAAACTCCTTACTCCCTACAAGTTGATCCACAAGTGTTCGTGTGCTCACGTGCAGCTTGTATTAACTCATAGGCATTAAAGCATCAAATTAGACATTCACTTTTAGCTCGATAACTTAGACCTCTGACCATATGAATGATTTCTCTTGCTCATAGGCATAGATTGTCCCCTCGAAAACCAAGATCTCAAATGAACAATTGATTTTTCCTCAGACACAGCATAGGCTTTGCCTATAGAGTTGATGGGCATTTGCATCAATTTCTTTCTAACTCTTTTATTTATTTATCAATTTATTTTATTTTTTATTTTTCATTAAGGTCAAGTGTTTCTCTAACAATAAAAAAAATAACGAGAGTCACCATGAAACTCCAAGCATTTCACAATTATTAATATCCACTTTAAACATTTCAAAATCTAGAGTTAACGGAAAGTGATTCAAAACATATCATATCTCATTCATAGGAGAGCAAGGGATTTTCAAAAGTCTCTAGGCCTATCATAGATACAAACAGCTTAAACATGAAAAATTCTACACATACAATCCTAAGCATCAATTCACGAAAAACAAGCCACTAGTTCTAAACAATTTTTAAAACTAAATCAATTCATTCATTTTTCTTATTCGGTTTGAAAACATGCGAATTTTACACCCAATTTTTTTAAAAAATAAAAACGATAAAAAAAAACTAAAAACAAACAAATTAAAAATGGATCAAATCAACCAAATCCTAGCAAATATGTATACTCCCCCAAGCTTAAAATGAACATCGTCTTCAATGCAAAAAGTAAGTATTGAGGGAGGGGAGAATGGAACTCACTAAATCACTGTGGAGGGGTTGGACCGAAATGGCCCTGCGAGACGTACCAACCATGCATATGTCTAATCATTGCCATCATCTCGTCCTAAGTAGCGCGAAGCTCATCTGGGGTAGCTCGTAGCTCATCAAGAGGCTTGCAATCCCCGAAGACATAACATATGTGTATAATACCTCTGTCCTAAAAATAATTACCAAAAATTATTTTTATTTTATTTTGAAAAGATTGATTTAGACATAAAAATATTTTTTTTCTTTTTTTCTAATTTTCGCTATCTAATGTTCTTCTCAAATCGCCTCATCTCTCTTCTCATAAATATGAAATATGTTAAGAAATAAAACATTTGATTTTTATTACAACTCAAATTGTGCCAAAACGAAAAATAAGATACGGCAAAGATTTAAGCATCTGAAGTTTACGGGCTAAAATTAAGAAAGTAAAAAGAAAATCAAAAAAGAAGTTTGATTGTATCTAAAACTCAAATTGCAGAGGCAAATATTTTTTTTGGGGTCAAAATTGAAACTTTTGAGAGTAAAATTTATACAAATACAGATAATTTTTATAAATTTGGAAACTTGAAGTTCATCGTAAATTGTATGTCGTTTTAATTTTATAATTTTACAAACAAAATAATTAAAAACATTACTTCAAAAAATATATCGTTTGACTATAATAGTCAAACTGTATAGAGTATAACAGTAAATTAAGGGTATCGGCTACCATGATTGCAAACGATGTGAGGATGGAGTGATACAATTAAGGGGAGAATTGTCAAATCCTGAAGAATTAATTGTTTTTTAACTTGTCTGGTCCTAAACGTCATTTAAAAAATAACGAATTGTATATGAATTTAATTTATAAAAGATTTAATATATCTATATATTAATCTATTTTCGTCTATTTCAACTAATTTGAAAAAATAATAGGTATTAAGCTAAACATTAACATAATATATTTATTGATTTTTTTGTTGGTACATTAGTAACCAATACTAATATTTGGCCACCGAAAGACAACATACGCACACACACAATAATCATAAACTTCCATTGATGTCAATTGGCCATCAAAGACTCATAAAAGCCAACATACACAACTCGCAAAAAATAATCATAAGATCCCCTTAGATATTTTCAAAACATCCATTGATGCCGCCGGTCTGCTAGAGTTTGAACATCATATCTCCTAATTATAATACGAGTGCAAATACCAACTAAGCTACGGCGTGTTGGTAATACGTTTATTGACGATTTAATATATTTATGGGTCTACAGTCAACACATTTTGTGTCTTACACATGCAATAAAGACCAGTAAGCATCTTAAACTAATACACAACTTCAACAGGCTCAAAATTCCTCTTAATCGATGTCATGACCGCATCTATTACCGCCTGTGTCTTCCTACTGATAGTGCCCCACTTCTTCTCAGGTTTGACGCCATTTTTTCTCATATTCGCAGCAAGCCCTGCAAATTCCCTCACCATTAGAGCATCCTGAGGAAGATCAGTCCTTATAATGTGCTCACTTGGTATCGGTTCACACGCGATAGAGAGTTCTGCAAATCCAGAGTTTGAAGCTGCATAGAATTGGCCCACATTTTCTTGAAAAGGAATAACAAAGTCATGAACACGCATGTATCCCTTCGTACCCAGAGTGCTTATATCCATGGACAAAGTCGAGAGGAAAGAGCAATAGAATGTTGCGATTTTCCCATCTTCCCACGATAAAGAGGAGCCACATGATAGAAGCACCCCAGATTCATTATATTCAGGCTCACGTAGAGCTGTTACAGTTTTAGGCAGATCATAATCAGCAGCCCATAAGATTGCTCGGATACAGTACCACCCAGTATCTCCAAGAGCTCCAAGAGCATCGAGATCTGGCCTCACACGAATGTCATTTTTCAAAAAATCAGCTCCACCATCGTACGTAAAAATGCTGTGTACCTGTGGAAATGTATGTTACTAATATAGTCTAAATTTATGAGCAATGCTACCATCTGATAAATGTAGATATTGAACGACTAACTCAAATTCAAGATACAATATTTTGGAATCCCAATTTGGACCCGTACCTAAATTTATAATCTTGACTGGTGAAAGGAATCTATTCAAATTCAAGTCACATAATTTGGTTTTACTAGAAACCTTATTTCATATTCTCTGTCTTATAAAACATGAAAAATTGGACTTTGCACGGATATTAAGAAGTTTTCCGACTATAATATCCTTCAAAATGAGAGGACGAAAACAATTGGAGAAGACATGGAGAATATTGTAGATTTATTTTATTTGATAGAATGTTTAAAAGCAAGAGCAGAAGGTTATTTAGATAATGACAGGTATTATTTTTCAAAAAATGAAGTGTTGCAAGTTTTATGGAACAGAGAGAGTATATATAATATTCTTGAATAAAAGAAGAAGCAGGGAAATGGGAGAGATACAATATCTCACAGTAGGTTCATACGGCCCTTAACTGCACACCACTGGTGGAACCAATATGACACCAAATTTGTTGTCCCAAAATCAATATCATCGGCTATCCCATCAACCAAATTATATCACATGTATAGAATTTTTATAAAAATGACAATAAGATCAGTTTTTTTAAAAAAAAATCTTTTTCCTACTTGAATTATCAGTTGTCAGTTTTTTTTTTTTTAATTCTAGACACGTGACAATGATCTAATTGATGGGATAGCAGATGAGATAACTTTTGGCCAGAATAGGATGGGTGGGGGCCAAAGAAATCCCTTTTAAAGAGTCCCTACTAAAATATACTACCTCTGTTCCAAAAAACAAGACCAAAGGCATAATTTTTTTATTCTAAAATTAAAAACCAAACACATAAATCAAGGAAATTACATTTTGTATATTTAAAGAAGAAGAGTTTTATGAGGAGAAACAAATTTTGTGTGGTGTATGATGATTCTCTCACTTTAAAAGTAGTATTTTTTGATTTGCATACATTAGGTGATTTGGTTTTTTTATTTTTGAGATGGAGAGAATATTTTTTAAGGATCTAATAAATTCCTCTCATATCTTGAAAAACTATATCAGCATATTACTATGCCAACAAATTTTATCTACATATAAAACGCGCAATACCTGTGCAAAAATTGTGCCAAACCTGCAACTATCTACCGCTAACTTTTTTGTGATCAGCGGATGCACCCCCGAGGTCACTATCTTCTTTTTTGTGTGCACTGGAACCTCTGACCCCAAAGGGCCTCTATGCATTTTCTAATTCATGACTTTTTTGATGAAAATGTTAACACAATATTCACTACCACTTAAAACAGCACTTGCAGTTGATACACAATCCTACATGGTCATCAAGTTCTATGTATTTAATATCAACATTGTTATTTAAAATTAATTAGCAAATCAACATCTTAAATTTAGAATGGTATTGTTTTGTTAGAACTAATGTCATGTACACACTACTTGTATGAAATTAGAAAAATCAAATAAAATATATAATAATTTAAATGTGAGAAAATAGTAGAAAGTTAAGTGATGGAGTGAAAATAATTTTTAGTGTCTTAAATTTAAATGGGTAAATTTACATGTAAGAGACAATAGGAGAGAAATCTGTGAAGATGGTAGAGATGATGTGGTTACGCAAATAAGAAAGATGCGTGAATATAATCTTTACTGTTTCAAATGCATTTTTACGCTATAATAATAAAAATTGTTTAATATAAATAGCAATATTTTTTGGAGAAACTCTATCTGTGGCTTTACAATATAGATAGTTTTATAGTACAGATAGATGGTGATACTGTAAAACTCTTGCAGTAGAAACCAAGTGTTTAGTAATAGATAAATTAAAATCAGAACTTCTTTATTATGGATAGAGAGACTACCATGGAAACATTTATGGAAAATACTGAAAAAATAAATACTCCTTTTATTTAAAATTAGTTTTATGAGCACACATTACGTGTGTGTCAATATATTTTTTGTCTTTAATATTTATGAGGAAAAAAAAAATTAGGTTGTAAGAGTTGTAGGCAGTTAAAAATTTGAAAGATAAAATTTGTGTTTTATTGTTATTAAAATTACTTTTTACTTTTTACGTTTTTATTTTTAAACTTATTATTATTATTATTTTATTTTTATTTTTTTGGAAGTTAGAGTGAGTATACCAACCAAAAGAAAATCTTCCTGTAGCTTTATAATATAGATAGATAGATTAGAGATAGTTTTTGTTTGTCCGTTTCATAATTACATATATAATTTCTTTTTTATAATAGTGAAGAAGATATTATTATAAGAAAAATGATTTATATTGCCATGACAATAGCATTGTGAGAGGTGGCAAATTTTAATTGGAACATGTAAAATATTTTATTAATTATTAGACCCACCTAATAATTTCTACACAATCATGTATTGTCATTCAAGTGACAATTAATACTTTGTCGTAAATTTGTGACAGTATATAACACTATTTTTATTATATTAGTCCAAGTAGATTATATTGCAACTAATGTTACAAGACTTACAAGTAAAGATGCACATAAAGCCCACCCTGGCAAACTTTGGACTGGGCCTGTCGGGATTGGTCTTTTATCACTCATGGACCGGTCCGGTCCTTTTCTCTCTCTCCAGGCCATACTAAGTTGAATTTTGAGTGAAAATCTTGGGCCTAATGAGGACCTCCAATTAATGCAGGACAAGCCCGTGAAACTTTTAAGCCCAATTAAAATGGTCCAGCAATAGTATTTTAGTATTTATATTTATTTAAGTAATTTAAAATTATTTTTAATAGTAGTTTCTATATTTAATATAGTTAGCTTATTTCCCAAATTTAGAATTCTCTATTTAATAATTGTAATCCCTCGTTAGTAGACAGTGAATTATTATTGAAAAATACTTGTGTAAGCAATTTACCGTGTTCTCTCTTCCCCTCTCTCGTTCTCTCTTCTCTAATTCTTTTCCAAAACCCTAATTCTACTATTCGCACATCATTTGGTATCAGAGCTTAGGCTCCTACCGATCGTTTATCAACCCTAATTCCTCTCTGCCATCTAGATTAAAAAAAAATAAAATACTATTCATCGCTATAGTGTTAACTTACTGTTCATGGTCACTGTTCACGCTCACTGTTCATCACTACCGTTCTGGCCTCTACTGTTTATCACCACTGTTCACCAAACTTGTCCCATAATTATTTTTTCTTCCAAACATATAGCCATATCAAAACCGAGCCCTTCTTTGTTCTACACCAAACTATACAGATTTCCCAACCCAAAAAAACAAAAAAAAAAACTTTAAAAAAAAACTTTTGAAAAATAGTGTTTCTCTACAGTATCTCTGCTCCTGTTCATCGTACTGTTTGTCATCACTGTTCACCCGTCAGAAAATTTACCCAAAAAAGTTTCAGTCTTTCTCACGTAAAAATTAACCCCCCAAAGGTTTATTTTCAGTTCCCCCTGGCTTCTAAAAATTTACAGAACAGTCCATTCAGTTCTCAGTTTTGACAGTTTAGTCCCTAGACTATTCTGTAATTCCTTTTCAGCTCTGTACTTTCAGAATTTTGCAGTTTAGCACAAAGAAAATGGTTAACGCCAGAGAGGTCAACGCCAAACTAGATGCTTTTATGCAAGAACTTAAAGCCCAAATAAGCTAACTCACAACCATTGTTATGGCTACTCGAAAAGATAAAACGAAAGTTGATGCTAGCCCTCCAAATTCACCCAACGATTCCAAATCGGACTCCGATGGCTCACAATATGGGTTGAACTTAGAAGGAGGAGTAAGGCTAGAGGTTGCAGAATTTTACGGTGGGATTAATATAATGAGAGGAAATCGATATTTGTGGAGGCAAACTTAAGAGGAATTGATATTTGTGGAGGCAAAGTTAAGAGGTACAGCTCGTATTTGGTGGAATCAATATAAGAAAAGTGGAGATGCGCCTATACGAAGGTGAAGGGAAATGAAAGATACTTTAGTTCATCAGTTCAAGCCTTTGGATTACAAACATAGAGTATACTAAGCAGTTCTATAATCTTGCTGTAATGTCTGAATTTTCTTGGGATGAAAATGTGTTGATCTCTATGTACCGTCGAGGGTTAAATTATGAGATTTCAGATAGAGTTGCCTCTAGTCGGTGTTTGCAAGTGAAAGATGTTATCCAACTAGCTAATAAGATTGAGGACAACTTAAAGAAAAAAAGTGCAAATCAAACTTCTATGTTAATACCTACTAGAAGTGAGTACTTTTGTGGAGTCTACTTAAAATTGTTCAATTAAACGATCATCAACAAGTTCTCCAGTTACTAGCAGACCAAATCGACCCTCAGTTTCATCTCAGGCAAGTAAAAAACCTACAACCAGGTGCTACAACTGTCAAGGGTATGGGCATATGATGGTTGAATGTCCGTCTCCGAAGATTGCTAGCCCACCTCCATATTATAATAAACAGGTTACTTTGGTACAAAAAGAACCTAAGAAAGATTAATTGAAAGAAGAGTTTTGTAACCCGGATGATGAATACGAGCCTGATGAGCAAGATTTTGAAGCTGAAAGACATTTGAAAAGTTGTTTAAGTGTTATTCGGCCTTTACTTTTGGTTAATAAACAGAAATATGATCCTTGAATACATCGTGGGAGAATTTTTCAAACGAGAGTCAAAGTGTGCCGGACGGATATGTTCTCTAATAATTGATCATGGTAGTCGTACTGATGTTATTTCGGAAGATGCTGTAAAAAAAATTTTAGTTGAAAATGGAACCGCACCCGAAGCCATAAGATATAGCATGGATTACTAACACGAAGCTACGAGTTATTAAGCGGTGTTTGGTCACTTTTTCTATTGAAAAGCTTACGGAAACTCTTATGTGTGATGTTTTGTCACTTAAGGTTTTTCACATTCTTTTGGAATGTACATGGTTATGGGATCGTGAGGTATATCACGAGGCGCGTCCTAATACCTATTCATTTGTTATTGGTGACACAAAATACACACTCACTTGTGCCACTGACACACCTACTTCGAAGTTAAAGAACTCTTTAGTGATCCAACATGTGTCCTCTTATTATGGTATTCTTGGTCCTGTCCCAAACTCGACATAGTCGAGTTCTTTTCAGCGGAGGAGAATTGATGCAGGACAAGCCCGTGAAACTCTTAACCCTAATTAAAAGAGTCCAACAATAGTATTTTAGTATTTATATTTATTTAAGTAATTTAGAATTATTCTTATTATTAGTTTCCATATTTATTATAGTTAGTTTATTTCCCAAGTTTAGGATTCTTTATTTAATAATTGTAATCCCTCGTTAGTAGACAGTTAATTATTATTGAGAAATATTTGTGTGAGCAACTTACCTTGTTCTTTCTTCCCCTCTCTTGTTCTCTCTTGTCTAATTCTTTCCCAAAACCCTAATTCTACTCTCCTTCCCCATCACCGATCCAAACCAATCTTGGACCAATTCTCCATCCGATCTTTTTTTTTTTTTTGCTTAATTGCTTTATTTTACATTTTTTTTGTCTATTTTTAACTGTGAATTAATTTTTTTATAATATCCAGAGTCCAGAATGCCTGTTAAGTAATTTAGTTATATATATATACACACACACACATAGATTCGTTAATATAGTTAGTTATTTAATATTTAGTTTAGTTAATTACTTAATTATATATTTAATTATTTATATTTTTAGTTATATTATATATTTATATAGTTAGTTTTATAATTATTTATTTATAAGTGAATTATGAATTGTTAAATGTGAATAATATATAATTTAAATTGTGAATATGTGAATTGTGAAATAATGAATATTATGCAAGATCAGTCTTTTTAGGCCTGTCTCAAGTTTTAACTGAGCTCAATCCAGTCTAAGACATTATATATTCCCTCCGTCCCAAAAAAAAAAAAAAAAAAAAAAAAGAGTTTTCATGCATTATTTTTTTTTGTGAGGTCCATTTTTTTTTTTAACAGAAGGAGGAGTATATAAAAATTATTATATATAAAGTCTAATAATTAATAAAATATTTTACTCTATATTATAAGATGTTAATTTGGCAAGAGAAAATAGAGAAACTCACTGATTTCAACTTGCCAAACTGCTGTGGATCCGATAGAAACTCCCTCATCTTAGCCGTCCGTGGGTGATGCATCCACATGGTAGCATCCATGTACTGCACCCCATTAGATTCACACGCTTCCAGGATAATATCCAGCTCCTTGACGTTCAGCGCCACGGGCTTCTCAAGCAGCACGTGCTTCTTCTTCTCGGCAGCTAAAACGGCCCAGCGCACATGCAAGCTCGTCGGCAAAGGCACGTACACAGCTTCAACGGTAGGATCCTCTAAAACGCCGTCGTAGCTGCCGTAGATCTTAGTGGAAGCTGGAAAGTTGTTGTCCTTAGCGAATCTCGACGCCTTCTCGATCGAGCGGCTGCCGATGGCGCAGATGGTGGCGTTATGGGTGAGTAATATGGCCCTTGATACCTTGCGTGCTATGTTAGCACATCCCAGTATACCAAAACGTACCGGAGATTCAGCCATTTTTGGAAGGTCTAGCTTTGAGAATTCTAGACTTCCTAGTTATTTATTTATCAGCACCTCCAATGCCACTAGTATGAGTCAACAACTTTGAAAGACCACTTTTGTTTGTTTGCTTATAGACGCATTACACTATTAATTTACATTGTACAAATAATTTATTTTTTGAAAATCACTATTCAATTAAGATATTACAAAGTAACAATTTAAATTGAATTAGCACAATAAAACCTGTGCAAGGCACAGCTAAGAAATGTTTTTAAAAGTTATTTAGTTTGTAAAAAAATGGGATTAAATAATTTAAATCAAATTAAATATTAAAAGATATATTAAATGTCATCTTTTTTGAAACAGATGGAGTATGATATTTAATATATCTTTTACAAATATATCTTATATTAATAGCAAGGACATTGGAAGTATATAAAAAAATTAGAAAAATTTAAGCATTTTTAAAATTAGAAAAATTTAAGCATTTTTTTTTGGAAGTATATAGCTCTCAATTATTTTTTTATTGTTATCTTTGTAATTTGATATATATATAATAGAAATTTTTTGAGATATTAATAACAGACATTTTTAATGGTTGTAAATTGGTGAACTTTTCGAGGGAACTTTTTTCTTAGTTGTAAATTGTTGAACTATTTAAGAGAAATTTATTTTGTCATACTGAAACTTGAGAGAGTTCAATATTATTAGACTCTTTGAGAGATCTCCGTTCGCTACTATAAGATGGAATTAAATAATTTAATTAAAGTTAAATACTCTCTCTGTTCTAAAAACAATGAGCCATTTCTCATTATTTTGTCTCACAAAATAATAAGTTAAGGCTCATTTTTTTTGGAACGGATAGATAATGATATTTAGTATGTCTTTTACAAATATATTTTATATTAATAGCAAGAACATTGGAAGTATGTAAAAAAATTAGAAAAATCTAAGCACTTGGGGAAAGTTAAAAAGGGAATATATATATTTTTGGCCTTATATAGTTCTCAATTTTTTTTATTGTTAT
>JAUMHB010052295.1:0-13889 GCA_032359685.1 Pittosporum tobira
AGATATTGTGGGGCCTCTGTGCTGGAAATATTGAGAACATAAAGGATTCCCTTTTAGGGTTTCTGTGGCCAGTAGGGGACACGTTTGCGGTGGGTAGGACTGCTCAAAAAAAGCAATAAATTGGGTTTTTCCCGTATCATGGGGTATCTATATCGTTGGTTTTTGGAATTTGATTTTGATTCGGTTGCGGGAATAATATTCGGTAAAAAATCTAAAGCGGTTGCGGTTCAGATTTTTTCCGAAATTAACGGTAAAAACTACTTTCTCATTTATTTGTTTTTATTATTTTGTAGGTAGAATAGTTTTTATTAGTTCCATGAATTATAATATAGGTTGAATTGAGAAGATGTAGGAATTAATCATTGTGGATGGTAAGTTTTCTTAATACATTTTCAAAATTTTTAAATATATTTGTATTTTATTTATTAATATTTTAAATTTCACAAAGATAAAATGATAATAAATGGGATGGAGAGAGTATACGGTTAGGTTTCTTAATTTCTGTATTTTTCATCTCTTAATTATTTTTAAAGAGATTAATAGAATAACTAAACGATAATCATGACAAAATCTTCTTATTTAAATTTAGTTACAAAATTACATTCTATTCATCGAAAGGATACCGAGATAGTAATACTTAGCATTCTATTAATTACTCATAATTACATGTTGAAATATAGTCGAGGGTTCAAGACACCCCAGTACAAGAAAATTTGGGGGATCCTACGATTTGGCCTACGAATTAATTGATCTTCGAAGGTAATATATTAGTGTTAGAGACGCTTAATCAAGAGTACTTCACCCCCTCTGATGGGACATTCGCTTTACTTCCAAACATTAATATTTAATTATATACAAATAATAATGTAAGGGCAGCTATGATCTTTGACCTCCTCCAAACTTTGTTTCCAGCTGGGCACACATCAGCAGCAAGAGAAGGTAAACCTGAGACACGGGAAACACGAGGGGGGTGTTCCCTCGTTCCTCTCTCCAATGCTTAAGTTAGCAGGGATGAGATGATAATCTGATTATTGAGTGGAGAGGGAAGGGATTACCGGAGTGTTTTCGGAGTGTTGGAGTGTATTGCAGTGTTCTGGCAAGTTACCGGTGGGTTGCAGCGTATTAGCTATGTTTTGTGTTTAGAGCGGAAGCTCCCTTTCTTGTGTGAAAGATGATGTATTTCTAGACTATGTCTTGACCTGCAGCCCGATGAGGTTGGCATGGTGCGTCTGCTGTGAGTTGATAGCAGGTATGGTGCTCCTACTTTGATTTGACAGGGCTGCAGGTTTAAGCGACTGATTTGACAGTCTAAGAACTCGCTTTTTGTCTTTTGGTCATTGGCCTTGAACCAGGCAGGGCCGAGCGCGCCTAGTGGGTCGAATGGGCCTGTTTCCTGGGTAGGCCGGGACCGAAGGCTGAGAGTTCCTAATGGTGGAGGTCTGGGAGGACTAATGGGGGTGAAGACCCTTGGAGGCCGACTGGCCGAGCTTTGCGCTTTCTGGGAGTCGGATACCAGAGGTTGATACCTTCATTAGGCGTAGCGGGTTGCCGAGCCTTGAGGATAGCCGGTTGGATATGTTGCTTTGCAGTACATGACCGAGCCTTGAGGATAGGAGCAGGCCGGTTGGATGTCATATTGCCATGCAGGTGTTAGTTCACCACATAGTAAACCACATTGCCCTAGTTAGGGTCAAGGTGGAAACCCTAACCTTAATTTAGGACAATCCATATCAATGCCCCCCAATCCGGTGGTGTACTTTAGTGTGTTGTCAGGCTCTGAGTCCGATAGTTGGCTGGACAGGACCCAAGCTACTTGGAGAGGTCTCAAGTTATTTGTCGTTTTGAATTTTTGTCTGTGTGCACACGCCTTTTGAGAGCATTTAATGAGGCATCGGTTCGTACATCTTTTGAGGCCATTAATTGTGGCATAATAATTTTTGCGTGGGGGTATGGCTGTCATTTGATGGTCGTTCGATTTTTGAGGGGGAACCCTAACCATCGGGTTGGGGTGCTATAAAATGTGGGCATAGTGCCCTTTGCTTCCGCTTTTAGCTTTATGAAATTTTGCAGCGCTTCCCTGAATAATCTTTGCGTCGCTAGAGATCTCGAATATTCAAATTCTTTTACCAAGTAAGCCATCCTTCAACTTCTCATTTGTTTCCAGTTTAGCTTCCTTCAGGATTTGTTTAAATGGCCAAAGACAGGAGCTTTAAGGTGGTAAATGTAGTTGAGGATGAGACAACGGCGGCCATGGAGTCCGCCAAGGACCCTAGTGGGTCCTGTTTACGGGAGAAGGCGGGGCCCAATAGTGAGGTGGCGACTATGTCGAAGGACTTGTTTGAGGATGAGGCAACTCCCAGTGAGGTGGATGGTGGCGAGACCGAGGCAGCGAGTAGCTCCAGGAACGAGGTGGAGGACCTTGGTGGAGAAGCAAAGTATGGGGACAGGGTAGGCCGCCCAGACTGTTACATGCCAAGTACGTTGACTCGCTGCCAGTTGGAGGCGATCGTGGAGGAGTTCCAAATCCCGACGGGGTATGGTGTCAGGCTCCTGAAGGCAAGGGAGTACCTGCACATTAGGCCGGAAAGGCTTCGGGTAGGAGTTAGTGAGCATCACCTGAGGGGAGGCCTCAGGTTTCCTATTCACCAATTCATTCACAACCTCTTGACCTTTCTAGGGATCGGCCTGGGCCAGCTGACCCCTAACTCATACATCCAGGTGATGGGATTTTTGCTTCAGTGCCATTGTATGGGTGTGGAGGTCCGGTCAGACTTCTTCTAGTAAACCTTTTCTGTTGCCTGCTCAGAGGCTTCTTTCTGGTTGATCAATAAGAAGCCGATGAGAGAGAAGTGGATCGCCTCGGCGTCGAAGCACAAGAAGTGGAAATCGGAATGGTTCTTTGTTGCTGGGAACGATCTGACAGTTCTGCCCGGATGGGGAAGGCCATGCAAGGCGATGTACCATGCGCTGGTACAGCTGACCGGGAGGACTTTGGAGGAGTACAAGTTGTTCGCCGGCGTGGGCAAAGGTACACTGTGGTCCAGGACAACACTTGGTTGATATAGCACGGATGTAGGTTTATAGGAGCTTCCATTTGTTTTTGTTTCTTATTTATTTTCCCGTCCGGCTCGGTCGACTAACCTTATCTTTGTATTTTGCAGGTGTCGACGAGATGTTTGCCCAGGCTCAACGGTTGGCCCAGAGGGACAAGGTGGTGTCATCAGGGCAGGCTGCTGAGGCTGCTGCTAAGAAACTGAGTTTTTTCTGGGTAGTAATCGGGCCACAGTTGGCCCCTAAGGCTGCTCCAACTGGTGGTCCAGTACAGGCGACGAGGCCGGCTGACAAGGGGTAGGTGACGGTAGTGGGCCAATCGAAGGTGACTGGTATAGAGAAGCCGAGGGCCACAGTGGAGAGTGTCGCCGCGAAGAAAAGGGCTGTCGGGGAGCTAGGTTCCGTCGATGTGACGACCCCAACTTCCCCTCACACCTAATACTACTGGAAATCGTGCGTAAAACTCATCCTTTGGATAATCGAGGTTACTCAATTATCCCTCTCTCAGCATGCTTGCCCCATAACTTATTACAACCATACAATCAGTGCAGAAAATAAATTTATCTAGTTATTACAATCATGCTTCGATAATTAAACAAATTTACATTTAAAATTGGCTCCCCGTCAGGTTAGACAAAACACCCCAGATATACTACCTTTCTTGCCGTTCATCTAATCATTCGGTTCGCTCTTCACTCCTCAGTGTGGTCCTTCGCGGGTTTCTATCTACGAAATGGGACATCAAATGTAGAACAATGAGCTAACAGCCCAGCAAGTACAATTTAAAATACATAATAGAAAGCATCATAAACTTTGTAAAGTAATCCATTTTTGAAACATAATAACATTTACCGTATCACAACATTATGAAAACTGAGCATGAAAAATATCTTTCATAGCCATCATTATCGTCTCCTTCCCCGCTTAGTCTTAACACGCAGTACAGACCAACGGGAACCTCCGGAGAATGTGAACACCTCAAAGTAGGGAATTTTCATCCTACTCCATAGGACTTGCTCCTATGGGATCCCGGGGAATTAACCGGTCTTACCACTATTGCAATACTCATCATTTCATTAAAACCATTTGATGCTTGCATAACATTAAAACTCAAGCCATTGCTCCATTTTTAGAAAACATGTGCTCAAAGCACTTTTATGAATATTTAACATGCCACATAGAAATCAGAAGTGTACTTGCCTTTAGACCGGCTAACTTGCTACTAACAATCTGGCTTTAATTTTTCCCAAGTTAATTCCCTAGCATCAAAATAACTCAAAATCGTCATTCTAGGGTTTCTATGCCGTTAAACCTTTCTTAACACTTAAGTTTTGCCATCATCAATTTCTAGTCTACTACACCAGTAGGATTCGTCCCTTAATAACTTTTTATGGGAAATAGGTATGACTATTATTTTTGTCTACTCAGAAACTAGACTTCCATAGCTTCTTTTTGATATAAAAATGACTAAATATCGATTTTGTATGAAAACGTTATGCTAGTTTGAAGTTCGATATTTCCTGCACAACATTTACCCTAGCAGTGCTTTTTAGCAGCCTACTTTGGACATTTTTATAAAATAGTAGAAAATCCGATTTGAGAGTTTTTAATGGGATAGTAAACATAACTTATTCCAATCTACATACAAAAATTTTCATGATTTATGCATGTATATATTATTTTTGACAAGCTTCCAAAGTTAGGCCAAAATTAGGATTTTTTCCAGAGAATCGGTTTTGCTTCTGTCCTATTTTTCAAAAATCAGGAAAAAAAATATCAAATGACCATTTTTGCTCAATTAATTTTTAAAATACTTCTTCTAGTTCACCACGAAATTTTTTTTGTGCAAAACGCACGAGTAGATTATTTGATATTGATTTTACCGTGGAAGTCGATGTTTCTGAGTTTTCCTGGCTGCTCGGGAATCATGCATGCATGGTCCCTTTTTGGCCAAGCTAACTCATACCTCAGAAATAATACCCAAAACCACTTTTAAACCAACTTCTAACCATTCTAGCATGATAATATGACCTAACATATTTCATATTCACAAGTCAAACAATCAATCCCAACACAAAACTCCAACATGATATCCTCAATCTCCAGCATGCATATAACCATTTTCAACCATAACTAAGCATGCTTGACTATCTCAATACCACCCTAAACTTCACATATATTCCTTACATCCACCTAAAATAAATGGATTCATAAAAGAAAAACTAAGCTAGGGTTAAGTTTTATACCTTTCTTGGAAGCAACAAGGCAAGCACAAGATGATAAGCCTCTTCCTTCAATATCTTGCTTTGCCCGAGCAATAACCTCCCTATGGATCCTCTGCTATGACCCCCTCATGGTGAGGTTTGATGGCTTGCTTAAGTTGTTATGGTGTTAAGTATAGTTCCTAGCTTATGTTGTACAAGAAAATGGCAAGATCTTTGATGAGTTTTTACTTTCTCTCTCTATATTGCTCTCTATATTTTTCTTCACTTGCAGTAAGAATGAACTCCCTTTCTCTCCCTTAGAATTTCGGCAGCCTTAAGGTGACTAGGAGATATTTTGTACTTTCCCCCAAGACACCACATCACCTTAACACTTAGTTTCCACAAAAACTTGACACTTAGCAAACCAAAGCCAACTTTGCTTCTTCCTCTTCTTTTCTTCAGCACACATACATATATATATATATGGACGGAATTTAGCTTGGTGGGCCCTTGGCCCACCCCTTTTTATGCCTTAGCCCATTTTTTAGCCCAACATTTTGACCTAAGCCCAAGTACCCTTATACTTCCTTTTTGCCGAGGCCAAGTTTATATGTTTAGACCCATTTTCATATTAGTTTTCATGGGTTAAAATCTTGGGTCTGCAAACTTTAATTATTTTTGCCCTTTTGGGTGAGGGTTTTTCTTCCAGCCAACCATAATTTTGCTTCCCTCATAATTTTTCGAATTAAGCATTTTTACCCGTACAATAATTTATCTATCATATTATTATTGAAATTATGATATTTACAAGACATCGTTACATAAAAATTCAAAACTTCAATTTTCGCTAAAGTTACACGCCCAAGTCGATTTCTGACCATGCCGACGGTGGTTCTCACATCCTTGCCCCCTTAAAGAAATTTCGTCCCCGAAATTTAAGATTCGAACATGTGGGGGTACTTTTTTCTCATTTCTTCCTCAAGCTCCCATGTGACTTCTTCGATGTTGTGATGGCGCCAGATAACCTTTACTAAAGGAATTTCTTTATTGCGTAAAATCTTTACTTGTCGGTCCATAATATGTACTGGCACTTATTCATATGATAAGTTCTCATGTAATTCAATGGGTTAGTAGTCAATAATTTGTTGAAAATCCAGTTTGTAGAGTCGAAGCACTGAGACATGAAATACATTATGGATATGTGACAACTCTAAAGGCAGAGCTAGCTCGTATGCCACTGGACTTACTTTTCTTAGAACTCAAAACAGTCCAATGTATCTTAGACTTAGCTTTCCTCTTTTTCCAAACCTCAGCACTCATTTCCAATGTCAAATCTTTAGGAGTGCGTAATCTTCGACTTTCAAATCCCTGTCTTTCCTGTGGCAATCTGCATACTGTTTCTGTATGTTATGTGCCACTCTCATTCGATTACGTATAACCTTGATTGCCTCTTCTACTTGTTGTACCAGTTCAGGCCCCAACAATTTATGATTCCCAACTTCGTTCCAGTATAGCGAGGTTCGACACTTCCTTCCATATGATGCCTCAAATGGTGCATCCTAATGCTAGAGTGGTAATTGTTATTATAAGCAAATTCTACCAGAGGTAAATGCTCATCCCAATTCCCCTTAAAGTCTATTGAACAATTTTTCAACATATCTTCTAAGGTCTGGATTGTTCTCTCACTTTGACCATCCGTTTGTGGGTGATAAGCAGTACTCATGTCTAATCGTGTCCCCAGATACTCTTGCAAACTCTTCCAAAACCTTGATGTAAATCGGGGATCACAATCTGACACGATAGAAACAGGTACTCCATGTCTACTCACAATTTCTTTGATATATAAATTCACCAATCGTTCCATTCGAAAATTCTCCTTAATTGCAATGAAGTGAGCGAATTTCGTCAATCTATGCACAATAAGCCAGATTGCATTGTGTCCCCTTCCATTCGTGGGTAGTCCCATGACAAAATCCATGGTAGTGTTTTCCCATTTCCATTCTGGTATTTCTAGCGATTAAAGCAACCCACTAGGTTTCTAATGTTCTGCCTTAACACGTTGGCAGGTCAAACAACTACTTACCCATCCTACGTTATATCACGTTTCATATTAGGCTACCAAAAGTTTTCACGCATATCACGATACATCTTTGTGCCACCTGGGTGCATTGCAAAATTCGAGCTATGGGCTTCTTGTAAAATCTCCCATCGTAATTCCTCATCTTGATGAATCCACTATCTATTTTCAAATTTCAATTTATCTTCGGAATTTAGCCGACATTTATTTCCCTTTTTCTAAATCAAGCGATTTTTCTCTTCTGGGTACTTATTTTGTGCCTCCTTAATCCGATTTACCAGTGTTGGTTGGGCATTAGTTATTTTCAAGGACTCTTCACGATCCTCTCCATAAACCACATCTATCTGCATCCTTTCAAATTCCCTTCTTATTTCTTCTTGAGCCATCATCGACTTCAACCTATCTTTACGGCTTAATGCATTAGCAACCATGTTAGCTTTCTCGGGATGGTAACTAATCGTACAATCATAATCCTTTATCAATTCCAACCATCTCCGCTGACGCATATTCAACTACTTTTGTGTAAATATATATTTCAAACTCTTATGATCCGTAAAGATCTCACACTTTTTTCTATACAAATAGTGCCTCCAAATCTTTAAAGCAAAAACTACCGCCGCCAATTCTAAATCATGGGTGGGATATCTCTTCTCGTAGTCCTTTAGTTGACGTGACGCATAAACGATCACCTTCTCATTTTGCATTAATACACATCCCAAACCCTTTAACGAGATATCACTATAAATTACAAAATCTTCAACAGCTTCAGGCAATGTTAACACCGGAGCTGCAGTTAACTTTTTCTTCAACTCCAGAAAACTTTCTTCACATTTTGGAGTCCATTCAAATTTTACTGTCTTCCGAGTTAAATTGGTTAAAGGTGTGGCTATCTTGGAAAAAATCTTGGATAAACCTTCAGTAATAGCTTGCTAACCCTAAGAAGCTACATACTTCCGTGGGTGTCTGGGGTTGTGGCCACTTTATCACTGCTTCTACCTTTTCCGGATCCACCGAGATGTCATCCTTATCTACAATATGCCCCAAAAATTGTACTCGATTCAACCAAAATTCGCATTTAGAAAACTTCTCATATAACTTCTTTTCTCATAGGATCGCCAATACTACGCAAAGATGTTCCTCATGCTCTTCTTTCATTTTAGAATAAATTAAAATATCATCAATAAATACAATAACAAATTTATCCAGGTGCGGCTTGAAGGTTCGGTTCATCAAATCCATAAAAGTCGTCGGCCCGTTAGTTAACCCAAAGGGCATCACCAAAAACTTGTAATGCCCATACCTCGTTCTGAATGTCGTTTTATGTATATCCTCAGGTTTAATTTTTAACTGATGGGATCCGATCTTAAATCAATCTTAGAAAAATAAGCTGCTCATTTCAGCTAGTCAAATAAATCGTCAATTCTCGGAAGAGAATATTTATTCTTTATAGTAACTTTATTTAACTCTCGATAGTTAATACATAGACGCATTGATCCATCATTCTTACAGACAAATAGCACAGGTGCCCCCCACGTTGACACACTCGGTCGTATCCTTTATCCAACAATTCTTGCAACTGTACCATCAACTCTTTCATTTCGACCAGTGCCATTCTATACGGTGCTTTAGAAATAGGAGTAGTTCCGGGTATCAAGTCAATTGAAAAATCGATTTCCTAGTTCGGGGGCAATCCTGGCAATTCCTCAGGAAACACGTCACTAAACTCATTTACTACTGGAATATCACCTATCGAGGTTTCATGGCTCCTCGTATCCTTTATGTGAGCTAGGAAAACTGTACACCCTTTTCGTACCATTCGTCTCACTTGCATCATTGTCAAGAATTTCATTGGCATGGGACATTTGCTTTCTATAAATGTTGTCTTTCCATCAAATGGAGTTTTTATAGTGATACACTTCTTTTTGAAGTCTATCTTTGCTCGATGTCGATTTAACCCGTCTATCCCTATCACCAAATCAAATTCTCTCAATGGAAACAATATTAATAAAATGGGAAAAGCATACCCATTGATCCCTATGGAGCAATTATGACATATTCTATTCACAAGAAAAATTTGTTGATTGGCTACTTCAACATTCAAGAAAGCAAGAAAAATATCAGGTTTCAAGTTCAGCTCATGCATTAAACGGTCTGATATAAATGATTTTGTGGCACCGAAATCAAACAATACATAAGTTGGAAGTGAGTTCATTAGTAAGGTACCTATCACCACATCTTCAATATCCTTTGCGTCTTGTATGGCTATGTTGAACGTCTGGGATCGGGGCGGTGGAGGTGCAATGCTTGCTCCCGATTGGACTGACCGTTCTCGAGGTCGGCTACTTCCTTCAGACATTGTCGGTTCCTTCTTAGGGCATCTTACAGATATATGCCCTACCTCTCCATAATTAAAACACTTTCATCATTCTTGCCCCAGGACAATTATTTGCCATATGCCCCGGTTAGCCACATCAAAAGCATACATTTTTACCCAACAAACACGATCTTCCTCCGTGTTTCTTTCCATATTCCGGGCATTCCTCCATTCTTCTTTTGCTACTCGAATTTCCCCTAGTACTTTCTTCCTCTATTCTCTTCTTTCTCGATAAGTTACTCTCGCGGCTTTCAGTAGGTACCGCGGAGTCACTTCTTGATCCCCCTTCTCCCCATCTTCTCTTCTTAAAACCTCCTTTCTTTTGATCACGACTGAATCGTACAGCATCCCCCGTCTCTTCTACAATTGTAGCCATTTCCACCACTTTCTCAAAATTGTCTAAGTCTAGAACTGCCACTTTACTTTTAATCCAAGGTTTTAAGCCCTGTTCGAAACGTTTAGCCTGGCTCCTCTCATTTTCCACCAAGCGTGGAACAAATCTTTCCAGTTCATTATATTTTGCAACATATTGGGTAACTGTCATATCCCCCTGCCGCAATTCCAGAAATTTAAGTTCCATCCGGTCAATCATTGTAGCCAGAATAAACTTTTCGAAGAACATCTTCTTGAACTTAGTCCAGGGTATTGGGGCATTTTCCTTAGCCTTAGCAATTCTTTTAGCTATGCTAATCCCTCCTACCCCTGGAGCATTCCGCAATAATTCCTCCTCCCGCACTAGTGTTTCCCTTCTTTCCTTAGCCTCCGTCGTTTCCCACCAAAAATTTACATTATAAAGTCTATTCACAACATACAACTGATAGAGTATTTACAACAGTCAGGACTATCATTAACATCACTGGTCTGCTACGGGAGGACCCTACGTATCCTTTCCATTGCTTCATCCTCACGTTCCTTGATTTTTTTGTACTGCTCCCGTGCCCTACGTGTTGCCTCACGGAGCTGAACATAAGCTGGCCCTCCCACCGTCATTCTCGCGATGTCTTCCACCTTCCCGACTAGGGTACGAATGGTCTGGCGGTAATCGTTAGCCATCCATCAGTAAGCGTATTCCCATTCGTTAGCCACTGCCATTAAATCTTCAATTTTTCTTCTCTTCCGCTGCTCCCCAGCTTCTCTAGTCTAGAGATCCCTTTGGGTCTCCTTAATCATTTTCTCTAGTAGTTCGGCCTTTTCCACTAGTAGCGGGTCTGCAATAGTACCAATACCCGCTTTTATCACTGATCCTGACATGACGGAGGCAACTGGCGGGTTCCCCTTTGATTCTTCCTCCTCCTCTTCCTCAATTTCTCGTTCTGAATCACTTTACTCCATATCTGATGGTAAGTCACGAGCAAAGTTATTTAACTCCCGCTCTGAAATTGTTAATCGGCCACTTGGACCACTCACCCTCTACAAAATATTTATAAACTTTTTTATTAGTCATAATAAAATATTATTTTTGAAAAAATTACTTTGATGGAAAATAGATTTATTAACCTCTATCTCCACTTCTTCCGGACTTTGAAATAGTCTTTCTTGTGAGGGAATATAAATATTTTCATATCCTTCCAGTACCCAATATAGGGCCCCATCTCTATCTTGTCTCACATATATCATTCTTCCAGGAACATTATCTGATTCCAAGTCACTATCGGAGATACTCGACTCGGGTGACTCGGGTAGGGGAATTGGACTTAATGCGACCCATTCAATTGTAAAACACATTGCTACAATATTTTGAAAAAAAATTCGTTAGGTCCGGCTTATTTTAAGCCTTATAGAAATTTGTTATCTTTTGATTTTGAAACTTATTTTTTTATTTCATTCATTTTTATTCGTATTTTCTATTATCGTAATTCGTTGCTCTTCTAAATCTGGGAGTTTTGCTCTAACCATAACTCTGATACCAACTGTGATGACCCCGATTTCCCCTCATATCTAATACTACTGAAAATAGTGTGTCAAACTCATCATTTGGATAATCGAGGTTACTCGATTATCCCTCCCTCAGCATGCTTGCCCCATAGCTTATTACAACCATATAATAAGTGCGAAAAATAAATTTATCTAGCTATTACAATCATGCTTTGATAATTAAACAAATTTACATCCACAATTGGCTCCCCGTCAGGTTAGACAAAACATCCCAGATATACTGCCTTTCTCACCATTCGTCTAATCATTCGGTTCGTTCTTCACTCCTCAATGTGGTCCCTCGCGGGTTTCTAGCTGCGAAATGGGACATCAAATGTAGAACAATGAGCTAATAGCTAGCAAGTACAATTCAAAATACATAATAACAAGCATCATAAACTTTGTAAAGTAATCCACTTTTGAAACATAATAACATTTACCGTATCACAGTATTATGAAAAGTGAGCATGCAAAATATCTTTCGTAGCCATCATTATCGTCTCCTTTCTCGCTTAGTCTTAACACGCAGTACATATCAAACGGGGACCTCCGGAGAATGTGCACATCTCAAAGCAGGGAATTTTCATCCTGCTCCATAGGACTCACTCCTATGGGATCCCGGGGAATTTACCGGTCTTACCACTATTGCAATACTCATCATTTTATTAAAACCATTTCATGCTTGCATAACATTAAAACTCGAGCCATTGCTCCATTTTTAGAAAACATGTGCTCAAAGCACTTTTATGAATATTTAACATGCAACATAGAAATCGGAAGTGTACTTACCTTTGGACCGGCTAACTTGCTACTAACAATCTGGCTTCAATTTTTCCCAAGTTAATTCCCTAGTATCAAAATAACTCAAAATCATCATTCTAGGATTTCTATACCCTTAAACCTTTCTTAACACTTAAGTTTTGCCATCATCAATTTCTAGTCTATTGCACCGGTAGGCTTCGTCCCTAAATAACCTTTTCTGGAAAATAGGTATGACTATGATTTTTGTCTACTCAGAAACTAGACTTTTAGACCTTCGTTTTGACATAAAAATGACTAAATATCGATTTTTTATGAAAAAGTTATGCTAGTTTGAAGTTCGTTATTTCTTGCAGAAAATTTACCATAACAGTGCTTTTCAGCAGCCTACTTTGGACATTTTTATAAAATAATAGAAAAATAATATTTGATAGTTTCTTGGGGGAAAGTAAACATAACTTATTCAACTCTACATACAAAAATTTCATGATTTATTCATGTATATATTATTTTTGACAAGCTTCCAAAGTTAGGCCAAAATTAGGGTTTTTTTCTAGAAAATTAGTATTGCTTCTGTCTTGTTTTTCAAAAATCCGAAACAAATACCAAATGACCATTTTTTCTCAATTCCTTTTTAAAATACCTTTTTCTATAAGTTATCTTTCACCATGAAAAATATTCATGCAAAATTCAAGAGTAGATTATTTGATATGAATTTTACCGTGGAAGTCGACGTTTTTGAGTTTTCCTGGCTACTCGGGAATCATGCATGCATCGTCCCTTTTTGGCCAAGCTAACTCATACCTTAGCAATAATAATCAAAATCACTTTTAAACCAACTTCTAACCATTCTAGCATGATAATATGACCTAACATACTTCATATTCACAAGTCAAACAATTAATCCTAACACAAAACTCCAACATGATATCCTCAATCTCCACCATGCATATAACCATTTTTAACCGTAACTAGGTATGCTTGACTATCTCAATACCACCCTAGAATTCACATATATTCCTTATATCCACCTAAAATAAATGGTTTCATAAAAGAAAAACTAAGCTAGGTTTAAGTTTTATACATTTCTTGGAAGCAACAAGGCAAGCACAAGGTGATAAGCCTTTTCCTTCAATATCTTGCTTTGCCCGAGCAATAACCTCCCTATGGATCCTCTGCTATGACCCCCTTATGGTGAGGTTTGATATCTTGCTTGAGTTTTTATGGTGTTAAGTATAGTTTCTAGCTTGTGTTGTACAAGAAAATGGCAAGATATTTGGTGAGTTTTTACTTTCTCTCTCTATATTACTCTCTATATTTTTCTTCACTTGCAGCAAGAATGAACTCCCTTTCTCTCCCTTAGAATTTCGGCAACCTTAAGGTAACTAGGAGGTATTTTGTGCTTTCCCCCAAGACACCACATCACTTTGACACTTAGTTTCCACAAAAACTTGACACTTAGCAAATCAAAGTCAACTTTGCTTCTTCCTCTTCTTTTCTTGAGAACATA